>JPKZ01003183.1:215933-249184 GCA_000803305.1 Toxocara canis
CCCGTTCCAACGTCAAGAACGTGCGACAAGCCATGGGAATTTCCTCTGAGATTCTACAGTATGTTACTCTAAAATATCGCTTGAAGCAATCCTCTTATAAATGCTCAGCACGTTATTTGCTTTCCGTAGAGCAGTGGCCTCTCTCTCGCTTATAAACTCTTGCTATGTCAAAATTGTTGGTTTTAACAGCATGCCTTTCTTAAACGTGTTTTTGTATTTTTTTTTCTCGTCAAATTTTATTACCTGTCGGTCAGAGTGAAGTCATTCATTCATTCACTCATACAAGTCAGATTCGTCAAAACTAAGAGAAATGTTGACCGTAATCCAGCGAGCAATTGCCTTCCGAGCACGATCTCCTCCGACAATTTTCTCAATGATTATTAGCTTTTCGATCGTCTTCTCGCTGAGCACCATATATTTACGTTCTTCTAACATATCGCCACCATCCATTGCAGATATTCGATTTGAAAGTATCTGCAAGCAAGTGTAATAGTATGATAGTTGCACGGGTATCTTCGTTAACTGCAGTATTTACAGCATTTTAAAGGCACTGTCACGGTTTTTTTCCTCGAAGACTCATTATCAAAATATGTACCATATGACCTCACAGTTCCGTTTCCCACTGATGCGCTATTTTCGACATCCTGAAGAGAACATGGATCGAACGGATCTCCTACCGTTAGGAATTCGAAAAACTCATAGAGACAAAATCATCGCACATCCTGCTGAGCTTTGAATAAGCGAACGGACTTATAAGCACATTGCTAGCGAGTAAATCCGAGGAGCATGAACGTCCTGATGGTCGCATGAAAAGCCCACATTATTAGTGTAGAAGAACAGCGATCCGGTGAAGGTAAAAACCATCAGGACCTCTCTTGAAGATGGAGACATTCTACGCTTCAGCAATTGCACGACAATGTTTTGCAATCCGTGCACTGTTCTAAACGCAAAAGAGTAAAGAAGAGCGTTTGCGGATCAACGACTGAGTTCTGTGTGTGAATCGTGGGCTCCGCGACCTCACATCCTCGCAAATTCAAACGTACTATTGAATGCGATCTCAGAGAGACGATCTTGAAGCGCAGCACAACATCAACTTTCACGTGATGATCAGCGTCAAAAATTACCAAATGAGTTCGATAGTGACTTAGCGTCAAAAATTACCAAATGGGTTCAACAGTGACTCAGCGTCAAGAATTACCAAATGGGTTCAATAGTGACTCAGCGTCAAAAATTACCAGATGGGTTCAATAGTGATTCGGTGTCAGAGAGTACCAAATGGGTTCAATAGTGACTCAGAGTCAAAAATTACCAAATGGGTTCAATAGTGATTCGGTGTCAGAGATTACCAAATGGGTTTAATAGTGACTCAGCGTCAAAAATTACCGGATGGGTTCAATACTTACTCGGCGTCAAAAATTACCAAATGGGTTCAATAGTGACTCAGCGTCAAAAATTTCCAGATGGGGTTCAATAGTGACTCAGCGCCACAAATTACCAGATGGGTTCAATGGTGACTCAGCGTCAAAAATTATCAAATGTGCTCAATAGTGACTCAGCGTCAAAAATTTCCAGATGGGGTTCAATAGTGACTCAGCGCCACAAATTACCAGATGGGTTCAATGGTGACTCAGCGTCAAAAATTATTAAATGGGTCTTAAAGTGACTCAGCGTCAAAAATTACCAAATGGGTTCAACATTGACTCAACGTCAAAAATTACCAAATGGGTTCAATAGTGATTCGGCGTCAAAAATTACTAAATGGGTTCAATTGTGAATCAGCGCCCAAAATTACCAAATGAGTTCAATAGTAACTCAGCGTCAAAAATTTCCAGATGGAATCAATACTGACTCAGCGTCAAAAATTATCAAATGGGTTGAATAGTCAGAATGATAGGATTCCGGATGATCTCATGAAAGGCATCCGAAAGAAAGGTTTTTTGGACTTTCGCAACACTGCGAATGCCAGTAACGATATATGACAACCAAAAATGTGAATAGAACTCAAGTATAGGTCGCCAATACATAATATAAGATTGACGACGGCTGTGCAAGCAGCTGTGTTCAAAGCTGTTCGAATACATTTCGATGGAGCAGAGCATGTTCTGGCGGAGGTCAAGGCGGATTTTGATACCCAATTTCAGTTCTTCGATATCCATTCAGATTGTGATACTGTTTGAAGCTGCTAGCAGAGATTTTTCCCAGTTCTTAAAAATGCATCTATTATGAACGTTTATATTGAAAGAGGAGTGACTTTTCATGCGATGTATCTAGATGCCATTCCATTGACTCTTGACTGAATATGTTAGGATCTTTTACAACAAACAGAAGTTGACTGCGGGGCCAGTAAGAGAACGCCAAATCACCAAGTTTTCCGCAAACAGTTTACAAGTGCCGCAGAACATTACAGGAAGATCATTAACGTAGACATCTGCAAGAGTAGAGGCCCAGGCGTCCCCCTTGTGGTACATCGCTTATGACAGCACGACTGGTGACGTTGAACTCACTTTTTTGATCATGAAGGGGCGATCTCTAAGGAAAGCTCTAATCAGCTTTGACAAATACCCAGAGGTGTGTTTCTCAAGTTCGAACAGCGAAGCTTGTTATGGCAAACCACCAAATGCAATCTTATAATCCGTGTGACTTGCAGGGTAAAAGCTATTACACGATTGGATGCCCGGGAAGAAAACCGTTCTGCGCCGGGTTTATAGGGTCGTGGAGAAGGGGGTGTTATGGGATAGCGTCTTTGACTAAGCGCTCAAATACCTTGCAGGTGAGGCTTATGTATGTCATTCGTAGGACGTCTTTTGACTAGCGGCGTTATGTAGGCAGTTTTCCAAAGTGATGGCAATGCACAGCAAGAAGAACTCCTTCAGAAGATCATGCTCAGCTGTTTACGAATTGCAAAGGCGATCCGATTGAGAACAAACAGATGGTAAGCAATCATGAGTCGAAGTTTTGTTGTTTAGGTAGTGAATGGCTCTTAACACGGTAGCACTGGTGAGCAGTACAAAATATAAATGAACGAGATATTTCAACTGAAATTCGGCACGCAATCCCTAATCAGTTCTCAAAATGATAAAAAAGCCAGTGACTCTGCCCTCAACGGTCCTCGACTTGAAACACCAAACAAACGCACATATATGCGAACGGGCACGAATCACCACGATGCGCGCCCTTTCTTCGATGCAAACTTTCCAAAGCACAAATCGGTCTACGAGACGGCATACTTGATTACTGATTTTAAACGTGTCCGCTTCGTACAATTGGTTTCAGCAATACTGGGACCGACAAGTACGATCGGGACGAATACGGCTGCAACTAAATGCCCGGGATAGCCCACTTCCATAATACTCTTTTTTTTAAATGAAATTTTGCAACTACACCCAAAAATAACAATAAACAAAGCAAGCTAGCAATAAACCGATCAGCTCACAGCTACGAACCAAGCATGCAAGTGTTTCTGGCAAGGGCGAAGTACTTTTAAACAAGTGCCGAACTGTTCGCTTTTTTTGCATAATTTAAATTTCAGCGCCAACGATCTTCGCACAATCCCCCTGAGCTGTTTTCATACCGAACTGGCTGCGTGCAATGAGATTGAGCTTGGTCGCTGCCTCACCTGACCGAGAGATGATGTTGTGGCTGGTCTCTGCAGAAGTGTTTTCCTCGTTTTTTTTTTTCTTAGTTTCAGTTCTGTTTTCATGGAATTTCTTATTCTAACAGGTCTCAAAATCGGTCTATGGCTGTTGTCTGTTGTAACGGAGTTCTGTTGGGGAAGAGAAGGGGAAGAGGTGATTGTCGTTTTGTTTTCTTTCGTTAAATCTTTTCTTTGTTCCAATACCTTTCGCTCTGAATTATTTTTATGTCTCGATCTATGTAGTTATCGATCACCTCAGTTAGCCATTTTACGTTGTTGTAAATACCGCCGTTTTTTCATCAACGATGCCAGTTGTAGGTAACGACTGTTGTAAGTAACCCTCTTTCGGAGTGAGGGTCTTCCGGACTGTCGTCATCGTTATTTACAGGGGATGTTGGTCACATAAGCGAAACGTAAAATTTATTCGGGAAAGGCGGCCACCGAAAGATCTTTTACCGATTACTGAGACTCTTTTTGCCGATTTGTGGCGCTGACGATACACAGCATCCGTTATTCGCAATCGATTTGAAACGAGGTAAGAAGCAAGGGTGCACCAAAATATAAACAATCCAGGCTTCAGTGCTTTCCCGTCTCAGATTGTCAGAAAATACGAACGGTCAACATGTGCTACGAAGCGGATTCTCAATGCAGATTCGCTAGAAAGAATGCTCATTAGAAGATTTGTACGAGCAGTCGGATCATTTGCAGCGTGAATGTACGCATGGTGGTAGACCGGCCAGTCTGATGGATAAAACTGCCGAAATGGATATATGGCAACCTCTTCGCATCAACTGCATGAAGCTCCGGCAAATCGGCTCGACTGCGCTAGATGATTTACGGAAACGGTTGGTTTGATGGCCATTTCCTAAATACGCCATCGCTATCCTCTATTGCCAAGCGAGGCGGCGAGATCTTACAGCAAAAAATGTAAGAACACCTGTGCGTGAGCCCTTCTGGTAAGATTCCTAGCCTAAGAAGTTCCATAGCAGTCATGGAATACGAGTTGCTACTGCGGGTACCTGGTGATCCAGGTAAGGCTTCTATTCAAGCACGAGTTATCATTCGAACGTGAATTTTTTTGTGGGTCCTTGGCAAAGCGCTTCTGTTCAACGTTCGTTTTCATTTTGAAAATGAAAGGCTATAACACTGCGAATCGCCTGTAGCGGAAACGCGCGAAGTTTCCCTTACGCACATCACGTTATCGGGTATCTTCTT
The DNA here is from genome assembly GCA_000803305.1 of Toxocara canis. Taxonomy (NCBI): domain Eukaryota; kingdom Metazoa; phylum Nematoda; class Chromadorea; order Rhabditida; family Toxocaridae; genus Toxocara; species Toxocara canis. The sequence goes on from JPKZ01003183.1 coordinate 220,783, forward strand.
TCAACCGCTTCGCCTGTTATCGTCATGTTGGAGAGGCCCGCGGCTGTGTTTAATCCAGACATCAAGGCGAGCCAAGGATTGTAGAGTGGGACATGTGAAATGAGCCAAAAACCTTGGTGGCTACTTGCGAGAAAAAGGGAGGGCGATATTGCTGATGCAAGGGTCGCAAAACGTGCCAAGATTTGTGGAAGACTAAAGCGAATGAGGTTATCCGAAAACTGTGAAATAAGGCGAGCGGAGGAGCTTAGAGATGTGAAGACACAGCGGTCTTTGCGCAGGTGCAGAGCGATGCCCAATCCTTCTGTGAGGGCACTGCGCCTTAATTTTTAATCTCAGAGAATGTCGTCATGCTCTCCTTCAACGTTGTCTTGGTTTTCCCCTCTTGTCCTTTTTCCTTCTCGTCATCATCTCTTTCTGATGCCTTTGCTTTCTTTTAAAAATAAGCGTCCCCCACGCGCCTACCTCTTTTTTCGGTAAGGATCGAAGGGGAGGTTTATCGTCCTGCATGGTTGTGTTGAAGTGTTTTACCTGTAAAGTGTTGGCGTTTTGAAGAGTAGTAGCCTTTGTCATGGTCCCTCATTTTCACTCACGGGTGAAAACATTGCGCTGGCGTCGCTGTGGATGAGCTGATTGAACTGCCAGTAAGTACTCGGTTCATTGCAGGAGGCGCAAATACCGGATTATTTGAGACCATGCAAGCGTTGATTGCCGCAAGATTTGTGACTTTTTGCCTAAGCAAAGCTCCATTAGAACAAACGAGTTGTAAATTCGTTGCGAATGATGTGAGGCTGATTATTGCAAATTTTCCTCGAATGGAATTATAAGATGCCGCAATCATCCATCCACTCATGGGAAATGTTGGTGCTTCCAATGCCGATGTCTTAAGGGCGACCATGTGAATGGGAGAGCTGAAATGACTGAACAGTGTAGCCAGCTTTTACTCTGGCCTTCGGCTCTTTTGGCGTGCCGGTGGGTTTACTTCTGCTTTTTGTAATTTCTTGTGCTCGGGAGCGATTGTTTTTAAGTACGCATTGTGGTCAAGCTTCTCTTCTTTCTACTTCAGTAATTCTTTCTTTCTTTCATCGTCGTTCCACGCATCGTTACGCAATGGTGAAATTGTACGTTGGTGGTTTAGCGAGTGGAGTGGACTCAGTTCGCCTTCGACAGTTGTTCTCACAGTTCGTTGGGGTTATTGAATGCGATGTGATCAAGAACTACGCTTTCGTGGTGTGTCTTATGTGATTTTTCAAAATTAATTTCGCAAAACGCATAATGCCGTCTATATTAATGTCTTCTTGCCTGTGTGCTCAACAGCTTCAAGCCGAACAGGATATTCTCATATGGCACAGTACACATCCAGCCTGTGTGACGACGATATATATGTATGTACCTTACCTTGAATACCTTGAACAGCTATGATTCCATCGTTCTCTCCATCGATGCAGCTGGCAATTTTTCCATCTGTCGCAATCCTGAGCTCGCAGCATCCGAGCAAGGCCATATAGACGTTGCAGCGAATCTTCCCATCTTACTTTCCATATTGCTATGGCCAGTAGTACATCGCCTGGTGGCTGGCCTGGTGGCGAGTAGGTTTCGGTTATTCGGGAGTTTCTTTCTGCTAGCCTTTCTTCTTCCACGAAGTACCTACAAGGCAGTAGGGACTGCGACCTTTTTCGGCGAACCGTACTCGCCGTGACAAGAAACCGTCGTTGGGTATTGTGACAATTTTTTAAGTGCTGGCGTGACACTCGCCAATCCCAATCACACCTTGATGGATTTCGCCGTTGGTTGGTTCGCGCATACTCAATATACACGTATATATATGCATATATATGTATACATATATATGGCATCCTTTATAAAATGACAGGCTGCTAGAAGGCGAGAACAGCAATGTAGCACGTTCTGTGTGAACTGCATTGAGTTGAAAACAGAACTTTTCCACGTCTTCTTATGCCGCTATTTAGGAGTGTTTGACTTTGTAGCCAACTTTTGGGAGCACTGATGAGAAATCTTTGAAGTGTAACTGTTTTTGCAACGCAGTGTAATTTTAACAGCAGCAAGTTCTTTGGCGCTGTTTTCATTTCTTTTAACAGTTTGCATCCAGTGAACTAAGTTTTGTAGAAATTTACTGCCGCAGTATTTAAGGGAACTTTCTAATAATTGTTTTGCGGTGCGGAACCAGTAACGTCTTGTTCACTTTACAGTTACAGCACCTGTTGGTTTCGGCGCATTCGCTGAATTTTGGAATTTCAGGAAAAATTAGCACGATATTTGCTTTTGCATCCCCGCCCATCTCACTAGATGGTGTCATCAGCTGCTCACGTATAACGAAAACTGTTTTTTTTTCTTTCGCGCCTTGGCAGATTTACATTGGCATTTGGAGGGTGCACTGCACTGTGACGATGTCCTGTCTGTGTGTACGTAATATAAGTAGTATCAGTTTTGTTGTTCCAGTGATAGTAGCAGTACTAGTTAAGTCTTTGTTTCGCTTCATAATAGCATAAAAGTATAGAGACCTGAAAGTAGAAAAAGTACAAAAATAAAACGTATGAAAAGAACGTGGAATTGTGAGAACGGAGCAACTATCGAAACTGGAGCTCATAATTTTTTCTCCAGTCTTAGCGCATTCTCCAATTTCGGCTGAAATTTGTTCCGTACTTTCACAACCCTAAAACAAAAAGAATTGCAAATTGAATTTAACGCTGAAACTGCAGAAATAGCTCAGCGGTTTATGCCTGTGTCATTCCGCAGCTAGTAGAATATGAGATTACTGACTCGCATGTAATATCGACAATGACTTCTACAGTCATAAAGCATAACATCAATTCCAGTGTTCCATGGCCGAAAATGTGTGATCATGTGGCGTCGTCGGAATTAAACGAAACAGTTTTATCGCATACGTTTTTTGCCGCCGTTATTTCCGGCTTCAGAAAGGGGTGGCCAAACCTTAGTTTGGTATTCAAGAAGAGAAACATAATATGCGATCAATACTTTCTTATAATGTTTAATGTAGTTGAAGCAAATCGCATGCCCAGCACATTAGAAACCTCATTTTTCACTAATTCGCAATAAACCTTCAAGTGTGCGGTCCTATCTACAGTCATTCTGAAATCACGAACTGGACTGGCAGTTGGAATTATTACATCAGAATGTCTGTCAACTTAACAATGTCCGTGGCTCCATTCCTTGACTATAATTTTATTGGCGAGCACGTAGGGAAGGTGTGGGAGGTTGGTACCTGTTATCCGCTGTCAAGCTAAATTTACCTGGATTGACTCTTTTGATTTATAAATTTCAAATAGTCACATGGGGCAACATTCGTCGACCGTGTTATTGTAATTGACATGTCACGCTTGTTGCAGCACCTGCCGGATGATGACTCAGCGCGCATCTCTATTCAAAAACTCGACGGCTATATTCTCGGGAATAGACCAATCACAGTTCGATGGTTGTTGTTTATTTTGACGCTTTTCCGAACTACTCGTTTCATCATGATGAGGACGTGAGAAGTATGCATGGGCGATTTCACCCTTCCTAATTCTCAGAAAATATTGCGCATAGCTCCAAAATAAAAATTTGACGCAACCTCCTTTCACAACCAAAATGGTCGTCCGCACAGATGTTTCATTTGAGCCTTGCAAATCCAAGATTTGGCCATAATGTTATCTTTGACCGCTTTTTTAAAAGTAGTCCCATAAATATATTCGTAAGCAGTCGTGTTGTACTGGGTCACTCATAAGGGGTTCTGGTATGGGCTAGACTGTTTTCAAAAGCAGTAAACACTGTCCTCGGTCCTATCAGAGCCGCGAGGTTTTTCGGCCTCACAAGGTCGTCCGAGAGTAGTTTAACTCGGGAATGAAGGCCTTGTCGCTTTTGTGACCTTTTGTCATAGGTCACAAATAATTATCTTCAACATTATTAATTATCAATGCTAATCCCTTTGTTTATCCTCTTATTTCCATGTTTAGTTAGCATGCGAACGGTCGACCACTCAGTGGCCATGGTAATCAAGTTCTTCTTTCCGATCAGAATTCATTCATGGTCAAGCTGTGGACCGATAAATGAGTTTTTATATTCAGGTCGAGTTCCTGCTAGCATCCGTCATTTCTGACGACTCCAATTCGTTTTGTTCAATATGCCAGTAGTCGGAAGTGTTCGCCTAGCATTGATATCAGCTGATCGATGCATGGACTCTGCTAACGTCGAAAGCTTCGAGTAGTTTTTACGATAAACTTGGGGACATTTTTCAGGACATTTTTGACGGGCGAAATGACCCGGTACTGATAAAGCGTGGAGATTTTCATGTACGGTATTTATGTTTGGCGATCGATAACATGCTCCGGATCTTCGTTACACTAGATTACGCATGAGTGCATAAAATTATACTGCTGAGAATTCTTGTAGAGTTAGTGGATTTCAGTGAACATCGGGCTAAAAAACAACAGTTTCAAAATTTGACAGACATTACGAATTTGATCGATACCGATTCCACTTTTGCAGTTTCACGCGAATTCTCATAATGAACGTATCACTCATATTCCTCGGCCTCAACAGAACTGAGAGAACGGGCAGGATGAATTAAAGCATCGTCGCGGCTCAACGGCTATCTAGCTTATATATAAGAATAGACGCGCATACCATTTCAGCACGATGGAGATTCAGATGTGTTACCGGCATCGAAATGCCCGCCGTGCTGCTAAAAGTAGCCATCCCACCGGTCAGCGCAAGGTCCCCAGTAATCAATGAAGCGAGCACCGACTTATGTCCTTTTAAAATTATGTCCGTTACGATATTGAAATGCATATTTGACTTGTTTACCTATCTCGCGATATATTCATGTAATGTAAACTTCGTCCAGAAGCGTCGTAGATTGCACGTCCGTAGTCAGTTCTCAAACCTTTATGTGTATTTTTTTTTCAGTTTATTTCAATAAATGCTTCAGCAAAACATTGCACTGCGGGAAAGGAGTACGGCTTACGAAGCATACTTTTGGTCAGCGAGGGGTTGAATTCATTGTTGTTCCTTTCATAACAAAAAAAGCGGTGCCAGCGAACAAGGCAATCAGAAACCAAGAATGAAGAATAGTATACCCTTAATGCACAACAAGAAGAGCCCAAGACAATGTGCAAGGGATGAACGTTTACTTCCTTTGTTTTCCATTCGTCGCTCCAGGAACATGAAAATGAGTTTGGTATGAAAACATTCCAAATGCCTTCATTTCTCATCGTTTCTTGCCCGCTTCAAAAATTAGGCTCGTAAATAACCAGATGATAACACCAGCTACGTAATTCCAAGAAAGGCTTTTTATGCGTTAACAAATTTGCTCGTTGCTAAGCGCAACATACCTGCACCCTACCTGTCCGCACACATATTTGCTCATGGGTGCACATATAGGTTTATTCGTAATTTGGTAGGTTTTGTATCCACAAATTTAAACCAGCTCACCAACTTGGGGAGAGGTTATAACATCCTTTAAGGGGGCAAAAACTACATACGTTTCTGACTGGTTGGATTGCGTAATCCACTTGCTCGGTCACAGAAAGGGGTGTACTATTCGCATGCATTTTTACCGGAAGAACAGTGTCCTCGAACGGTGGCGTTGCAGAAAAACGAATCTCAGTAGCAAAATTCTACGAACGATCGATCACACTGAAAAAATTTTCCGAATTTTCGTCACGCGCGAGCCGTTTTTGAAGACGACCGGTTTTACAAATGAAGGGCCAAAGCGCATGTCGTATGAGGCTAGTGGCACGTACTACGGGTTGCTGATTGCCGAGCACGCCAGCCGGTCCTGTGCACTACTGTTTTGCAACGCACACAAGCGCATGTACAGTTAATTATTTTTCCGCGAAATGTGAGAAATTGGAGCCGTTGACTTTCGAAATTTTCTGTTGCCTTTACGTTAGTTCCGTCCAAAAGTGTCAATTTCCGATTAGAAGAACATTTTCTCCGTTTGCAACATCACTGTTTTTTGGTGTCAGCGATCCAGCAATTGATCACACCTATACATGCGTTAAGCAACATTGTTTGGGAATCGTCAGAAACATGAGGCCTTCATGTGGCTTTTGTGGCTGTACAGATTTTGTAGCAGGACTGCTTGCATCTCCAAAAGGAAACATTCCGCAGAAAGCTTCATCCTTTCTTACGGAAGTACAGCTGACAAATTCATCCAATGTCCAGCGGTCACGGTGATTTTTGGGGCTCAGGTATATAAACTCATAGATGATGCAACTAATGATGATGTGTCGTGTTCTGGTACAGCGCTTGTTGATTACGACTGAGCCCGACCTATGGAGGCCTGCGAGAGAAGCATCCTTATGCAAACCCCAGTCATTTCGCGCTGTCGGTCACAGGGTCTGAGCTGTTTTGCTTTCGACATCGACGGAACAGCTCTTGCGAAGCCCTCTTTGGACTGGCCGCTGCCACCAGCGAGCAAGGGGCTGAACGAAATCTGTGTGCACCATCGTGCAGGAAAGAAGACCGTCGTTGACGGCGTTACCTCTGCAATTCATCTATGCGGTCACATCAGCATTCCAAGCAATGTTCAGAGGAAGCAGTGGGAGAGCGGAGGTCGGGTGTGGTGAGGGATTGTTTTTGACTGAATTCTTATTCTTTCTCAAGGAAATCTCCAAAAAGGGGTGGTCCTTATGATGCCTCGTGACATCATTCCGCGATCTAATCCACGAATGATGAAAATATTCTCAAAGGACATGTTGCGACAACTAGTTTTTGAACCGTTGCTCGTTTCAAGCGCAGGAAGTAGAGAATATCATGAATTTTGACATCATAACGCGCAGATAATTCTACCCTTTTCCAGCCAATCATTCAAGGTTCTTTTCAGTTCAGACGTCGTAATAAGCTTACCCGTTCCCATAACTCCCAAGGAGAGAAGAATCGTCATTCGCGGTGCGATTTTGGATTAGAAGGGGTGGAAGTGGTGAGGGGTGAAGAGCATCAACTAACTCGAAGGGATTTGACGGAAAAGTTACTTTTGCAGAAAATATGGGGAACTACTGATGAAAATGAATTTTGCTTGCGATTCGCTGATGGATTTTGCTTGCAGTTTGCTAATACTCACTAGCAGTGATGCGTTTATCACTAAAAGTATAAATTTCTAGCTAAAACATTTACAACTTTCTTCTCGGTCAGAGGCGAACAGGAACCTAGCACTTCGTAATCCTCGCTTCTTCGGTACGCCGATGATCCTTGACGGAAACCCTCGGTCATGAAGTGGGCAAGTGCATGAAGTCTGCTGACACCTGACGCTTCAAATAGAATGCTGAGGAGAGGAGCGGCTATTGAGGGGATGTTTTCAAGGAGAAGCTTCATCGGGAAGGTAATAGCGCATAAGCTTCTAATTAGGGTGGACTTATGAGGATGTTGTGAGATACACGAAGCTAATCTCAACAATACCGAACTTAGGAACGCTAACCTCATAAAGTAGGAATCAAAAAAGAGATGCGCGGTCGACAGACGATCCTTTTATGCTTCCGCCCGCTACATCCAGTCGGATGTATTTTACCTCATCTTGCACCCAACGTATCAACCGAACATTAAAAACTTATGGTCTGGTTTTTTTTTCCGTTTCTTAGGTTTTGCGAGAAGTTTCGAACCTAATTTAAGGTACTGGGTCAGGGGATATGCGCACATCCTCGGGAGTATTATTTTAAAATTCGAAATTTCAAGGGAAAATTCATAAACAACAGCTATCTAACGACTGACGGGATAACATTTCAACGTTTTCTTCCTCAACACGCTCGCTGCTTTGCGCATCAACTGTAGCATGTTCGCTCTGCCACTGGGTGACCATTGCTTAACCCAATGCCTCTCCAGATTGCTTATGCTAATTAAAACACCGCTGACCTCTCCTCCCTTGCGTCTCTGCAAACCCACCGTCGCTGTCAGTGACATGCTACCTGCACAACCTTCTTCCCCTAAAATTCGCATGAATTTGTCCAAACTGCTTCAAAACTTTGTTCCCGAATACTCCGGCTTTTCGCTCAACGGATACGGCTGTCGAAGCGCCATTGCAGAAAACGTCTTAACGCGGTGAACATATAAGACATCATTTCTCAAGAGCTTTATTAAAGCGTATCAAATTAAAAGTTAACGAACTTGTAGGCGGTCGCTACAAACCAAACTCGTCGACGTTCAAAATGCCTCCCCCACACGCTCGTGAGACGTAACTTCGTTATTCTATTTTTTGCACCGTTTCACCAAATGCTGAAAATATAACATTGAGCTCATTAAGCGATCATACAACAATTCACCTTTACCAACAAAACTAGACTTCTGCTAGAAAAAAAAAACTCGTCTAGCATCCAGCAGTTGTTTCAAACTGTGCATAGTAAAGCGGGAAACTGTGCATAGACAATAAGCATGAATAATAATGGTAGAGTAAACGGGAAATAGCACAGCCTTCGAACAGACATCAGAGAACAAATGCTTAGCGTGTCTCCATTTTGGCCTCAAGCTGCGTAAGCCTACTGCTAAACTGTGCTAACTGCTAGAAACAAATCACATTGGATACCTTCATTTTCATTCTTTTACGCTGCTAACTTAACCAGTTAACTTTGTGTGCATGCAACAGAGACCACCTTATGGGCACAAGTTTTCGTATCGGGGTCGAACATGAGTCTGCGGCGACAGAACCGATCGACTGGTCAGCCATCGATGCACACTGTAAAACGTGAAGAGCAACCTGTGGCAATGAAGCCGCTTTTGTGATGACGGCAAGGTTCACCTGCAAATATCATGCCCTCTTAAGTGAAGAAACGGATGTGATAAGATTGTTTGCGACAAGCACTGCAATTCCCAAACATTGTGGCATTTTGTTCATTTGCGCAAGAGGCATTCGGGGCAAATTTAATTGCCTAAAGCTGGGACAAACCATTTTTTGGGAGACTCGTAGGAAACTGAGAGGTAATTGTCAGCACTGCTGAAATTCTCTCTTCATTCGGATGCCGAAAATAAGTGAACAGATATTGCTAGAGCAGTCTAAACGAGGAAGACTGACTTTCGCAGCCAGGAACTCAAATGGGTAAGGAATTTTCTTCGAAGTCGACTTTTCCAAGGTCTTCTCGAAGCCTTCGCACGCAAAGAAATGTACTACCCGCGTCGGACTACTACTGACCGCCAAAGTAGGCCACAATCTCTTTTGCAAAAGTTTCTTCGCCTGTTTACAAGCCGCATTTACACTGCAAAAAGTGGCTCAGTGAACAGAGGGCAATCGCTTTGGAACGTTTACTTTTTTCTGTTGTATCAGTTGACGCCTCAGCGGCAGCTGCAGTTTCAGAAGTGACTGTAGCGACTTCAGACGTCTCCTCCGTTGCTGGCTCAGATGTGGTTAGGTCGGAGGCAACAGTGAAGGTGACAGTGGTTGCCGGCTGCAACGTCGTTGAGTTGCCGCCGCAATCCTTCACATGATACTGAAACAATATATTAGGTTTTGAAAAGAAATAAAGTATATCCCACCTGGACGTGAACCATGAGGCGAGACTATAGTTCACGTTTGATTCTTTCAAACAAATAAAACCCAAATTCATCATCAGTAGAAGCGCAAAAAACAGTTCACGTCATAAAGGCACTGTTTCGAAATGGCGTCATACTTGAGGTCGTCGAGGCATTCCAGATATTGTGTAATGCCACCAATACAAGCTGCAAAGTACGACGAACATCCGAGAGAGTAGATGCCGTCCTCATGTTCCGTGCAAGAGAATTCTGAAAAAAGGAAATAACTTCACATTTATGCCCCATACTTTGCAAACGATACAATCAGAGGAAAACGGTAATGTGTACATGAACGTAACATTTCCGGCATTCGCCTTGCCAAGCAATTCCACCAGCTACTGGATTCATGTGAAGAAAGAACTACAACAACAAATCGACCAGGGTGCGATGTCGTGGTTGCCTCAGTAGTCGTGGATGCCTCAGCGGCCGAAGCTGGAGTTGTGATTGGCTTGCCATGACAATCATCCACGAAACACTAGAATATAGTAAGGTCGGTCGAAAGCTATTATTTAGATTCCTGTACTGGCCAGTGTCTCATGGCTCTGATCGGCCTCACCATGGCCTCAGGCAACAAGATGCAGCTATGAACTTGGGACAACCTCACCACAGTTTCAGGTTACAAGCCACAGTTCTGAGTTTAGATAATCTCACCATACCATTACTTCAGACCAGGATCTACCAATTCTACTAGGAGGGCCTTCACGCCATAACTGCATAACAAGATCCGATAAACATAGAAAATAATCGCCAAAGGATTCCACCTATGGCTGAATCGTTCAAGCAGCCCTCGTTCATCAAAACAAAACTAACAGGTGTGAAAGAGAACAAGCAGCAACACACAGGAAGCAGACAGCGGCGATGTGTCCAGCCGAAGATAAGAGGACGTGGACAACGTAAAAACACTGCCTCACGCGCGATACAGGTGATAAAGCGAGGCGAGCAGCCTGAGGAGTAGATTCCATCCGCGGTCTTCCCACAGATGCTCTGTAATTAAAAACGCAAGCAACTGGTAGGTACACCTGAACTAAACATCCACTAAATTCATGTCTGCGTAATCGTTGTAGATTCACGAGCCCTCTGCTCATCAAAAGCCACGGCAGACTGTTGTGCTTAGTCTTTATTCTGCTAACAGCAGAAATCAACCCATGTGCCTAAATCCTGTATACTAGCCCCCAACGACGTTTGTCAATTGCACGCCTGTTGCCGATTCGTTGGTCGGCTTAGTTGTTTCGGTGGTTAGGTCGCCTGGATTCTGTGTAAAATCGGTCGGATTCTCTGCAGCAGTTTCCGCAGTCGACGCAGCAGCCGTTGTTGGCGCCGCCGTGGAGGATTTCGCCGTCGAAGTTCCTCCACATTCACCGACATATTCCTGAAGCACGTTCAAATTATGTTGAACAAACCAGATGGATAGCGTTGAAAACCTCAAAATGCGTCAAATGGGGCGACGGAAATAAAATGTTTATGCTGACGTCGCGTAATTGAAGGAACACTATTTATCCAAGTTAGAAGCCTTTACTACCATTATGCTCAATCTCTTATTTTGCTGTCAGCCCATTCGACGTTTCAAAGTTTTCAAAACTAACCATCTGGTTTGATGCATATGTATATTTTAATGGGTCTGCGAAACAACAGTGTCGTCCGCGATATTAAGGCTCAATTATTTTACTGGGAAGCCAGAAACGTAGAAATCTTTCAAATAATAACGAATTAGGTTGCCTTTACTTAATAATAACGCTAACGATGAGGCAAGCGAGAAGTCGACGCGCAAAAAGGCATAGAAAAGCTCTAGGACATCCATATGCACAACTGCCTAACCCAACGAATGAGAGCAGAAACTGTAAAAGATTTGTTAAAAGTTTAGCTCTGATTACCCTGTCGAGACAAGAGTCAGATACAGCGTCGTATTTCAGGTGCGCTGGACATCTCATAATCGTCGGCTGGCCAGTGACACATGCCACATAGTATCGAGAGCTGCACCCCCGTGAGTACATACATCCTTCAGCCCTTCACAAGAGAACTCTGGAATAGCACCCCTAGTGGCCAGTGCTTGAATACATGGGAAATGTGTCCAGGCGACAAACGAAGTAAACGCAAGCGCTATTCCAACTAATCCACTCAAGAAGAAAAATATTGTCTTTAAATACGAAGATGTTTGCTTCATTTGAGCATCCTTGAAAAGAGGTGCAGTTATTAAGGGCCCGATGGACGCTCACTTTCACGAAAAGGCAGCATGTAGCACGTTAGTCATCGGCCGTCCAACGGGATAAGTGTTCACCGAAAGTTAAAGCATGAATTTTAAACAAAAAATCCAAACAAAAAATTAATACGAACAGAATGAAAACTTTATATGGTACGACGCTACGTCCTAACAATCGAACCACTTCACCCCTTATCGTCAAGCTCTGTAGGTAATTATCGATTTCACTGTCTCGCTTCACTTCATGTGTAACTGTCTTCACTTCATGTGTAATTGTCCATTACGGCATTTTTAAAAAGTTACTACTGCAGCGCAATAGTACGATCTGTTTTTTTCCCTACGAAACTTATATCTTTTAAACTTTTTTTTTTCTCTTGCTATACGAAACTTGCTTTTTTTTTTCGTTTCTTTCGGCGTTCGACAACCATTCGCCATCCCGCCATATAAGAGACAGGAGGTTAAAACTGGCTTCACGAACGGTGACGAGGGACATACTTGGGCTGAGCCTAATATTTACCCGACCGCACATTTTTGGGACGAGACGCTCTTTATGAGATAGACTTATCGAAATGATTTAATTAAATAAATCCACCTTCCAATAAACAGTCGACAACAACAACTTTCCAACAACAAAAGCCTGCAGTGCGGAATGGGATTATGGGAGAGTGGTTGGGTAAGTAATTTAGAAAGGGTGGCGAACTGAATTTAGAAGAAGGGAACAGAAATGGTAGATGGTTTATGTGAATAACATTATTAGTTAATATTACAACTATTCGAGATGAAAAACTGGTACGCACAAATGTCCCAACCCCATAGAGACACACCCCCACATAACTTCTCACAATCTTTGTCAGCCACTATTCTTTCACTAAAACAAGCGGCCTTAATCACTGCGCAACAGTTCGCAGGTCACTAGTCTTATTGTTTATGCTGCTGCAAACTTTAGAAGAGGAAACGTATCTCTTCAGTGGCGCTCCAAAATGTTTAAACATGGAAAAGAAGCCTAAAATCTTGCACTACTAGATTGTTTTTCTTAAAAAATTTTCACAATATTCGACTTCTACATTGTCTTTTCGCATAATTCCTGATCCCTTTGAACTCATGACGCGTTTTTCTGGTATCCCCTGAAATTTGCAGGTCAACTCACGAAAGCTTGCCGCATCAAGTGCAGTACATTAGCCTCAGCTGCTCTTAGCGCCAACGTCTTGAACGAAAGAGTCGCTGTTCACTCTCATACTGAAAGCTCCCGCGATTCCCATTGACTCCCACACTGAAAGCTTCCGCGATCCCCGTTGACTCCCATAATGAGAGCTTCCGCCATCCCAACTGACTTACACACTGAAAGGTTCCACGCAAATAGGGCGGTTCTGTCATGATTGCTGTTGGCGCGCTTCTCAAACGTGCTGGCTCGTAGAGTTCGATGATGACAACACAAATTTCTCATTCTTTTTGACGATCGTATGTTTTTCCCCATCATATAAGTAATGGAGACTGAGATGCTTCACCTCTTCCAGTAATAGCTTTTGCATTTCAAACTACCGCTCACGACAAGGACAATCCACGAATTTTTTCTTGACTGTGGCGTGCTTGGCCTCTCTGTTGTCGCCAACTACATGGAAACCCCACTGGAAGCAGAGACCATTGACTAGAAAGCATCATTTTATCACACCGCGAATTCTGCGCAGAAAACCGACTGTTTCGTTTCCACACATCGCTCTCACCTCACACTTAATGATGAGCGCGCTGGGTGGTCTTCGCTGACAAACTGCATGGATATGGCCATTGCTGACACCTAGCGTCACAAAATGATCGAAACGACGAGGGACTAAACCGTTTGATTAAGGGGAGTATAATAATGCTAAGCACTAAACGGGTTGATAACCGTCGGGGCTGGACATTTATGAGTCACAGTGCTTTGCAAGTTTCTTTGTTGGCTGTATTAAGACTTTTGTTTCATTTAACTCTCAGCCAGAAGTGTTCTCAGTACTGTAGTCCCACTGCTCTACTTTTGACCTTAATACCATGTAGCATAAGAACTCTAAAGGTCCTTAGAAGTCGGCAAAATTTTCCCCGAAATGAGCAGCCAGAGGAGTGCAGCACCGTCCGAAGCACTGATACAAAATCATACTCGGTCATCGTTTAGTCATCTCGTTGGAGAAAACTTCCCGCAAACCACCCAACGACTGAAATAGCAAAACAATGAGAAAATCTGTAGCATGGCAAACAGACATGGTCGCAACTTTTTGCTCGCATAAGCTAATTTTATTGATTGATATGCAAATAGCAAAAAGTCCGCAGAGAAGAGTGAGAGAATTAAAACAGCAACAACCTTCTGCAACCGTTCAGAAAGGACGCAGATGTCTGTACGGAGTAAGGTGACGGCTTCTTAAAACGCCTTACGAATGGTGACGCTGATCTCATTGGCCATAGGGGTCACATTATTCAGCCCATAACCAAGGGAAAGAGGGAGAGAGAGAGAAAACAGAACGCCATTGCACAATGGCGTTCTGTTTTCAGCACAATCCTAGGCAAGTTGACAGCTGCACTTTTTTAAATTAAAGGAAGCTGCTTCCAAGATGTTCACACCCCTTTTCCGCCCTGTAAATGTGAACAGTCCATGCTATCGCTTTGTCATCAACAAGCAGGCCGAACCACACGAATAATCTGCAGCCTTTTGCACACCTTCTTTTCCCTTTGCCCCATCCCCCACTTTCATCACCGGCGTCACCGTTGCATGCACACATCGGGCAGGGTCGGTTTTAAAATTGCCAGGTCGCCCAGAACCTATGGTCATTATGCAAATTCTGCTTGACGATCGATTTTCGCACTACTTTTGATAGAATTTGAGGTAGAACACGAGAAGCAAGTTTGGGGAAAATAGGTTTTCGCCGACGAATTTCTTTTCTTTGGCGTACAAGTTTGGTTTCTCAAAGTATCGAGTTTTTTAACTACACATTTCCCGCTCGACTGCCCAGAGGTATGCGGTATGGAAATATATCACCCAAAATGATAAATGATGGGATTGATGGCGGTTGCGTTGTTCATCGAATAAGCGAACTTTGCTTCGCTGTTTAGCTCTAATCCGACATGCTTTCTTTTAACGATTCAACATGCTTGGTCGTATCGTCATCGGATTGTATCTGCAAGTGAACAGCTGTTATTTAATTTACACATCTCAAAAATTTCGATCTTCTCAGCTCAGCCGCCTGGAACGAAAAGTGAGAGGACGGCTGCATAAATTAGAGCTATTAGGCCTCTTTGACTGCCGGAAAACTGCTGGAAGGAAGAACTTTTACCGGAGTTACAGCAAGCACCAAGTAAATCACCTCAGCAGCCAACTGACTGGAATTTACAATATCTCTCAATTTTACGCCTCAATTGCGCATTACATTCAGTTTCGCGTTTCCATGTGTCGCAGCCACTGCCAATTTGCGATGTATGTAGAGCGCATTATCTTATTCCATGCACTGATACTAATATCAACAGCAATTTTATCATCTATTTATTTAACTCAGTACACATATTACTCAGTAACTCATATAAAAGATTAAGTCGATCTAATGTGGGATTGTAGATAATGACTGTCACTGTTAACGCTGTCGAAAACGCTAACGACGGTGCTGACCCACTGATCAGCACACCAAGTTGTCGCTGTTTTCGCGAAATTCAAACGAACGAAAGATTAAAATGGTAAAGCTTTTATTTTATAATTTACTGTGGTTTGCCAAAAACACGCCGTTTATATTTTTCCACTCCAGTAGCCGCTCCTTGCTTTTAAAGATCGCGTAATGCCTACATTTCCAACTCTCCCTGCTCTCCACCCATTTCACCTGGACCCCCAAACCATTTCGAGTTATACTAAAAGTACATATGCATACATATTAGCACGTTACCGCTCGGGCCTTCAGTGCGATGTCTCGATGTTACTGAGGCAATCGCACGCCGAGCACACCCATCCCTCTGGCTGTTTTAGCCTGTTGTTGACCACCCGCTGGCTGGGCTGTCAGTGGTACAGTGGGAAGCAGCTGGGAATCGAACCCGGGTCTCCCCACACGCGAAGCGGGGGCTCTACCACTGTGCTATAGCCGTCCTAATCGCGATATAAATGTTCCAAATTAGGAAACCGTTCGAGTCGTGAACTGCCGTTAAACCACGTCTTGGATGCATTAGAAGTGCGGAAACTGCGTTAAACATATTTTAAAGCGAGAAGCATACAGCTGGAAGACCGCTTACAATGACTGTACGTGACTGTTGAGTCCTTGCATCAGATAGTGGTTCTGGGATCGGATCGGACGCACTTTCCGATTGTGTAGCCCTATTCGGTCGTTCATCATGTATCTCTTCCTTGCTTTCTGCTAAAAGAATTGAGACTGAGTGTTTAAGAGAACGGTGGTGCAATTTTTGTGCTTCGGAGGCAACTTTCTAACCCGCTAAGCTTTCAAAAATTCGCGTTTCGGAGGGTTGGTTTGAATTAATTTTTCTGAGATACACGTGAACTGAGGTACAAGACACCGAGTGTATGCGATTGATACTTCGCATAAGAATTCGGCGTTTAAGTTTTATCTGTCAACAGCGTCAGTTCGAGGGCTGTTATGCGTTAAAAAATGAAGATACGTTCAGGTAATAATGACCGTCGTTACCAAGTAATCAGTCTTAATACCGCCTATGCTTGTGTATTCCGTATTCGAAATGCGCACAGAATCGCGGGCATTAAATAATATGTGGTATGACTTTTTAGACATTAAAGACGAGATCGTTTCTTTTGGTTCAGATTTTCGGTGCATGAGTTTGAAAGCATTTCTTCAGCAGCCTCAGTCCCATCTATCCTGTATTGCTAGACGCGTCCACTAGAAACAGCTCAGCGATTCTTGTTCTGTGCGTGTCACATGTCAAGAAAGCTTGATCGAATTCCCCGAATGTAACAGGCATAATTGTCATTCAGGACCGCACAATGCTCAACACCTCAGTTGCACGCTATTCATATCGTCGACCTTCCCATTGGGAGCGTTAGTGGAGGCAGGTTGCTCAATTTTTCATGTGGGGACCCATCCTAAGCCTGACGGTGATACTAGCGATGTTGACGAGCATCAGTTACACAGTAACGGATCCTGCTTATTCGACATTTCGGTGCCTTTATCATCACCAGGAAGACACAAGAATAGATCCAACTTTTTAAGTCAACAATGGAGAATCGGTATCAGGCCGAGGAGGGCGGGGATGGAGAAGGAAGGAGAAAGATTAGCCGAAATTATTTTCAAATAGCAGATGAAAGTGTTTGCTTTAGCGTACGAACATATGCTAGAACACAAAAACTTCCACCTTACCCCCTTTATTGTCCCACCTTTTCAACCTTATACCTTACCTCCCTTCACTGTCCCACCTTTCAACCTTATATCTCGCCTCCCTTCACTGTCCCATCTTTTTAACTTTATACCTTACCCCCATTCATTGTCGCACCTTTTCAACGTTATACCTCGCCCCCTTTCACTGTTCCACCTTTTCAACGTTATATCTTACTCCCCTTTACTGTCCCACCTTTTCGACCTTATACTTACCTCCTTCACTGTCCCACCTTTCCAACCTTATACCTTACCTCCTTCACTGTCCCACCTTTCCAACCTTATACCTTACCCCCATTCATTGTCGCACCTTTTCAACGTTATACCTCCCCCCTTTCACTGTTCCACCTTTTCAACGTTATACCTTACTCCCCTTTACTGTTCCACGTTTTCAACCTTATACCTCACCTCTTTCATTGCCCTACCTTTTCAAAGTTACACCTGACCCCCCTTCACTGTCCCAACTTTTCAACCTTATACCTTACTCCCCTTCACTGTTCCACCTTTTCAACCTTATACCTTACCCCCCTTCACTGTCCCACCTTTTTAACTTTATACCTTACTCCCATTCATTGTCGCACCTTTTCAACGTTATACCTCGCCCCCCTTCACTGTTCCACCTTTTCAATCTTATACCTTACTCCCCTTCACTGTTCCACCTTTTCAACCTTATACCTTACCTCCTTCACTGTTTCACCTTTTCAACCTCATACCTTACCCCCTTCACTGTCCTACCTTCTCAACCTTATACCTTACCCCCTTCCGCTGTCCCACCTTTTCAACCTTATACCTTACCCCCCTCCACTGTTCCACCTTTTCAACCTTATACCTTACCCCTCTTCACTGTCCCACCTTTTCAACCTTATACCTTACTCCCCCTTACTGTTCCACCTTTTCAACCTTATACCTCACCTCTTTCATTGTCCTACCTTATCAAAGTTACACCTGACCCCCCTTCACTGTCCCAACTTTCCAACCTTATACCTTACCCCCTTCACTGTCCCACCTTTTCAACCTTATACCTTACTTCCCTTCACTGTCCCACCTTTTCAGCCTTATACATCACCCACCGTCACTCTCCCACCTTTTCAACCTTATAACTTACCCCCCTTCATTGTCCCACCTTTTCAAACCTTATACCTTACCCCCTTCACTGTCCCACCTTTTCAACCTTATACCTTACTTCCCTTCACTGTCCCACCTTTTCAGCCTTATACATCACCCACCGTCACTCTCCCACCTTTTCAACCTTATAACTTACCCCCCTTCATTGTCCCACCTTTTCAACCTTATACCTTATCCCCCTTCACTGTCCCACCTTTTCAACATTATCCTTACCCACTTCACTGTCCTAGCTTCTCAACGTTAACGGTGTTGGGCAGTCGGAGCAGCACTCCGCCACCGTTTTTCCGACATTCGTGGAATCAAAGCACCCTTTGCTCTCGTCGTTTGGATGCGCAAGATTTAGAAACAAAGTTTGTCGCGGAAGTGATGCAGAGTCATGAAGACAAAACGATGACGAACATTTTGGGGGGATTGGCTGCGCTCGTGGGTTTGCTTTGATCCAAGTATCTTTTTTCCTCTCTGACAACGGCTTGCCTATGAGTTTTATAGATTCCTCGATCTCCTGTTTCGTCTCTTTTTCCTCAGTCACCTTCTCCACCCGTTTATGAGTCTCTATGCAACGCGCTACTTTCCCTTCAAGGCGCCCACATCTTCTGATTTCATTGTTGTTCCCATTTTTGACCTTCTCGTTTGTTTCGAGTTTTTCGTTCTCCCGCTGAGAACGCTCGAAATGCTTGTCCTTTTCTCCATCTTTGTCAGCCCAGATCCTTTCAGCCTTTTCGCCTCCATCTGAAAGCGTCAGAAAGTTACACACTCGAAAGCTAAACCTCTAAGTGAATATCTGACAAAAGGAGTATGACACTTCTTTAATTTTTATTTCATGATCCGTATTAAAATACTCTCTCGTTCCTTGTAATGTGCCCTAATAGAGATGCACCGAAGCACTGTCTAATGGAACAATACCTATTGGGTGGGGTAGGGTAACGTCAGAAAGAACGGTCGCAGCCCTTGATGAGTGTGAAGATGAATTCATCATTTAGCTGTTATAGCATACACTGCTAACAGTCGAGTTCCAAATGCTTTGCGACATTTCAGATAGTCCTAAACTAAAAATTAACGATGCGATCGAAATATCAAGAGCTCGCAGAAAACACATTTCATTCAATTCATTGATACTACACTAGGAGGTGGAAAGGAGCGACAAGGGAAATGTTATTCGTTGAGCGAACTTCTGCACTTCCATCCTGCAAAGGGTACCTTCAAAAACCAGTCAGAGCGTGAGAGGGCATTTTCGTTTCTGTTTTCCTTCAGCCACCCAAGTGTACAATTTCTTGAAGGAAAGTTTAAGAAAATCTTTTATTTTCACTCTCTTTTTCAGAAACGATTGCATGATGTCGCCCTTATTCATATGAGGTAGTTAGCTGAAAGAAGATCGTTTCCTCTGCACACCTAGGATTTTTAACCTGCAACCTCTCAACTGTTTATTAATCTAAACAATTCTTTCGTTTGATAATAGTCAATATAAATCGAAATCCACCCCTCCGTTATATCTGCTTGATGTCAGGATACATGTAAAGGAACAATCATATTCCTTCCCCCACCTCCCAGGCACAAAGCTTTGTTAGGGTCATACACGTTTCTTCACTCCAATGCGCTGTGGCTAATTTGCAGTCGCAAAGTGCATTATATCAACGTCATATCTGTGAGCATTTATGTGTAAGAGTGTCCACCTATGTATGCGTCACCCTCAACGCATGAATGACTGCAACTACACTTATGAAGACTGGCGGATGTAATCGACGCCCGACGGTGGCCTCTTATGTGGATTCATTAGTAGCTTAAAAAGTTGCAATCACCTAATTGTGTTAACAAAGCATTTTCGCGATCACATTGCAGTTTTCAGTGGCACGGCGACGGAAAAAACATGCTTTAGTGCAAGGCTGCTACGAGTGGTCGAGTTAATTACGATATAAACGTTGCTCATATGTGAGCAGATTGTGGAACCAGCTGATTTAACTGACGAGTCGGCAAATGCGCATATCATGTCACTCCAGCTGCGCAGATGGCTTTTCCTCATTAAGCATCTGTGTATGAATATTTCACATAAGCTTCCACTGTTTTCTCTTGAAATATGGGCCAGCTCAGTTAAACGCTATAAAAAAAGGAACTAAACTAAACGGTTGACCACCGAGTTCCTGTGTTGACCACCACCACCGAGTTCTAGTTCCTGTGTCTCTTCTTCACGTAGTGAGAAAGACCGTGCGACGTTTTTAGCGAGCCCTTAGAAATATATTGATGCGAACTGCTCAAGGAAGGATTCAGGAATTTCAAGATCAGTAAAGGGTAGAAGGATAAACGGTCCTCCATCAAATTGAACTCTTTGAGTAGCTGAAGAAACCCTACGAGGGGAAGTTGCTGAAATGGCTGTTACAGCTGCAAGCTCAAGTTTTGAGCACAATCGCTAGTTTCATTTAGAAACCACATGCGTCAGCGATCGACAAGGATGGGTATTAATGAAGTATGCAAATTTATTAAACTTGACTGGTTGGAAGACTGAAGCTTAATTCTATCTTAGCACATAAATGACTGCTTCGCAGAAAAACGCACGAACGCTCAGGTACATATAAACGCTGATGATTTCAGGACACAAGCTGGGAAGGGGAGGGAGTCCTAAACAACTTCTTCTCCTTTGATCTGGTTCGAAAAGGAATTTTTTAAACCTTCGTAATGCATTTCCCCGAAACCTTGTCTCACTAGCGGCAGTCACGTCATGTCTACCATGCGCTACTGTATGAAACTGTGCGTTTCTTCTGTAACATTCAGTTTGTTAGCGCCTTGGCCAAGTTCCTTCAAAAAAATGAGTTATAGCGACGTCGGTCCTGTGTGTACGCCTGAATGTTTGTGCGCGTCTTTCCGCTAGTTTAATCTCGGGAATTTCTAGAAAATCGAACGTTACGAAACCGTGTCAGATATAAAGTGCACGCTAGGACTCTACTCAATTGTGAACCAATTCATCGATCGTAAAGGAGAGAGGGTCGACCACTTCTCAAAAGTGGTGAAAATCTACATGGTATTTCACCCGCCTAATTTGCATATTCGACTCCGCCACCAGCCGAATTCCGTTTTCGGCCGACTGAGTCGAATAAAAACGAGTTTTTAGTACAGTATTTGTCGGAACAGATGCGTCGAATGAAATTTGCGTTTACGTCATCAACGAGCGGTGCATGAAACTGGTCGCTATCATTGGCGAACTGCTAAAGCACATCGCATAACTCCACCCTACTGATTGCTACCTGTTTTCATCCATGAACCGCAGTGCGCTCATTCCAGCCTGGTCTCTGTCAGAACCGCACAGTAATCATCTCTAAATGACGGAAAAACTCTTCCAACCCCGTTGCTTAACACAAAGAACGTCACTACCCATCCCCTAAAAAACTCTTGAAATCTTTATCTAAAACTTCGCCTCATCTCTTTTCACTATTCACACTAACCTATGCTATAATTATCGTTCTCTTCGCGCCACTCGTTTGCTTGCACCGCGGCGCTGGCTGGAAACGTGCGACAACCTCCGTCTATCGAGGAATCAAGACTGGACAAGCAAAGTGGGGACGGGGTTGAACGCATATGACCAATTTTTCGAGGGGCTGTGAAAATGCTCATTTTCAAAGACAGTCCTCTTCGTATGCTTGTAAAGAGGAGCTTTCGTGACACTCTGTGAAGCCTCCCATCGAGTGAGGTGTCGGGAAAAGTTTTAAGAAAATTCAAAACGGGGTAGGTTCCAGCAAGTTAAGATGTGAACTCTACCTGAATTATGGGATCATGCTCTTCAGCAGGTTTTCCCGCTCCGCAATCATGTTCTTTCCGTTTCCTTCTCCAGAAACATTGTGCGAGCGCGGTCAGCATCAAGACACCCCAAGTGACTAGCATAGCGTCAAGAGATGATGCATTCGAAAAGTGCAGCATTCACCACGCGACACAACCGTCCCGCCACCACGCTTCGTACGAAATGAATCATGCGCACAACTCTTTATCGCTCAATTCGTTCCAAATTTAACTAATTATGCTAAAATGAGAAGTGAATATGGCTGAAGCAAAATTCACTTCAAGAACATTTTATTATGAGAAGCATAAGAGAGAATGCATGCAACGGCAAGCTTGCATTGTTTTATAAAGTGCCCGCAATTAATGCAAATTTATATTTTGATTTGTTTGGTCGCTCGTGCAAACCTCCCACTAAAGATTTGCTTTTGTGTGCCGGATGGATTGGAAGTGCAGTCTAACCGGTTGAAAATTACGTGCTATTCCTTTATGCCTTTTCCAATGTGCATAAGTTCTCTCAATGTCGATTTGGAATTTGTAGGTGTTGACCACGGATGTGCAGTATTTAGTTTCATTTGATTCACCTTTTGCCGGCGTTAGGTTTCAATTATATCAACATAATTTCATACTTTTGACTTCGCTATTTCTTTTTTTGAAAGTGGGAAAAGCGACCGACGGAGAGGCAAACAGGCAGGCAGATTCGTAAATATCCCGGGATAGCATAACACTAGTCCTCTAAGCAAATACAGTTTTAACACATAAAAATGTAAGAAATCGTAAAACGAAATGAATCATGCGCACAACTCTTTATCGCTCAATTCGTTCCAAATTTAACTAATTATGCTAAAATGAGAAGTGAATATGGCTGAAGCAAAATTCACTTCAAGAACATTTTATTATGAGAAGCATAAGAGAGAATGCATGCAACGGCAAGCTAGCACTGTTTTATAAAGTGCCCGCAATTAATGCAAATTTATATTTTGATTTGTTTGGTCGCTCGTGCAAACCTCCCACTAAAGATTTGCTTTTGTGTGCCGGATGGATTGGAAGTGCAGTCTAACCGGTTGAAAATTACGTGCTATTCCTTTATGCCTTTTCCAATGTGCATAAGTTCTCTCAATGTCGATTTGGAATTTGTAGGTGTTGACCACGGATGTGCAGTATTTAGTTTCATTTGATTCACCTTTTGCCGGCGTTAGGTTTCAATTATATCAACATAATTTCATACTTTTGACTTCGCTATTTCTTTTTTTGAAAGTGGGAAAAGCGACCGACGGAGAGGCAAACAGGCAGGCAGATTCGTAAATATCCCGGGATAGCATAACACTAGTCCTCTAGGCAAATACAGTTTTAACACATAAAAATGTAAGAAATCGTAAACTGACAGATTTGCTGTGATATTTTGCGGGAAAAATAAATAGGCAAGGAAGGGAAAATATTTCTATCCATTTATTAGTGAGCAGTTATTATAACAGCCATGCTTCGCCATAAAGATATCTGTGTCTACTAGGGCGTTCGACTATTGGTTCACATACTTCATAGATTCAGTTGAAGTGATGTTGTTTACAGATTTCGCCACGGACCGGACGCAAAGCGTGAAGATAGACAAACGAAGACTGTTCGCGTGTGTGACATGGGGAGGAGCGTACCAGGTGTTGTGCGGGTCCCGAAAGGTACAAGAATTGTTATAGACAATACCTTTATATATAAGCGGTCAAACGGGAAGAAAGCAGGGAGCGCCTTACAATATCCGCTTAATGAGGAGACCGAGTAATCGTTTGCAATGTGGTGCGCCGCCGTCATCGCTCTTTTGAGTTACTTTGCAAAACGGGAGAGTCAATTTTTCTTCCAAGAAAATTCGTGTCTTCTTTCCACAAATGTCTAACTGGCAGTCAACTGCAATCATATAGCAACAGCATTTGTCATTCTGTCTTAAGCGGTGGTGCAAAAACTCTGCAACGGAAAAATCTCATCTTTTCTTTCGAAAAACAGCATCGAATGGGAATTGCTGACGGTCCTGCGCTAATGAAACAGTGATTATTCATAATACGTTTGAGTGGCTCCGGGCCAGAGCGGACAAAATTTATGTGACAACGATAATGGATATATTAATGCTCTTATGTCGAAATAGTGCGAGGGACTATGCCGACCGACCACCAATATGAGCCAAATATGACCAAACCAACTCCTTGAGCACATAAGGAAGTATGAACGCTGTGGAGGTATCCATATTCATCGTCAAGTCCATAATGAAATTTTGCATGTGGAATATCGTTAGGTGGTGAAATCAATAGAAATCAGGGTTGGATGCCTAAATCTCCTTTGTCTCATATTAGTTTTGATTTTCCACTTAAATAGTGTCCATTTCTTGTTTTATCATGGATGATTTTTTGCATAGGTTGTCGATGTTGTTGCTGCTGCGCCCTTCCATCGCCTTGACAACCGCAGCATAGAATTTTGCTATTTTGCCCCATTTGAACAGTTGCAGGAAGCACTTGATGACTTGCCGTTATTGGATTTGAATAGGCAATAAACCACTCGAGTAGCATTGTTGATTATATTTTGCATGAAATTCAACTCTTTCTTAACTGCGGTCCATGTTATCTCAGAGGTATGGGAGAAACATCTGGAGCTTGAAAAATAGAGCAGAAAAAGTTCTAGCCGGTTTTTCTAAATAATCCCGCAAAGACGTTTTCTTATGGCAGGTCACTCCCGGACTTCTAGCGCTATGAAGAATGCCGACTTCCAGGTTCTCGCTGATCGCGAGTCTTTCTTGGTGGAGTTGAACTAGCTGCTGCTTAGTGCCGAATTTGGTGGCAGTTGTTTTTGTTTGGTTAAGTATCACTGCATAGAAAAAAAAATTCCTTGATCTTTATAGGTCGTTCCTCACTGCTTTCTCTACTTTCTCAGATCGTACTGGCGGCATGAATACAACAGCTAGGTATTATGCGCATACGTTACTGGTAGGGAAGTAGCAGGAGTACAACAGCATCCTGAGTTTGATCGACTACCACTTCAGTGAGCCACTTATTCGTAGTAACAAGTGCTGACATTTCAGCCCTATGAAACCTCGAAATGACCCTACCCTTCAACCCCACTCTCCGTCCCACCTCTTTTCTTAGTCTGAACTCATACTTTCAAGCTCAGCATTTGACCCACCATCATGTCATTCATCAGATTAATTTGTTGGCTTTACTGGGACCTCCATTGGCCGTCCACGTAAAAAAAAAATATTGAACGTTCCAATGTAGACTAATCGGAGGTGAGAAAAATAAACGACGGGTGGAAAACATAATTGGCTCACTCACATAAGTCGGATGCAGCAATGAGTTAAGTGATTTGCTGAGAGTTATCATGAAATCCATAGCGAATGCACGCACAATTTTTTTTTAATCACAAGAGAAACTAACGTCTCTATCCCCATCGAATGCCATTCCTTGCGCAATGGTCATGCCAGGTGCAGTAGATGAACTGATTATGAACGCATAACTATTCAATTCGAATTTGGGGTTCCGGTCGTTGACGTCTGATGTGTTGACCAGCACAACGGCAACTTGGGCATAATCCTGATCGACAGTCAACTCGGATGCCTTATATATAATGCACTGGTAAAGAGGTTTCACGACTTTGACCGTTGAGCTGGTCAGTTTCAAAGTTCAGTGAAGATTATAGCAATGACAAATCGTTGATTTGGCGCCAGAAAATAAAGGGCACTGGACAAATTTGTTTGGTAAAACCCACACCCTGAGTCTATTTCTATACTTCTTTTGACACTAATTCATCGGTACTTCTTATTCTTACCCTTATTCTTATTTTCAGCGTTCGGTTTATTTTCGACGGGAACTACTAAGCTTTTCTGACTCGCTCTTCAGCTTCTTTGATTGTTTGCTTGGTGATTGCCATGTTTACTAACTTATTCGTATCGCCGAGAGGCTGCTTCCACTCGTCTCCAGAAATGAGCGAAACCGATTTTGATGAATTAGCGAATAAGATAGCGGCGAGGATGCTGCCTTCGCCGACGTCAGCAATATCCGACAAACTACAGGTGGCCGTGCAGCCTGTAGTAGACCGACTTGATAAGCTTATGGAGCTTATATCGACAAATCAATCACCGGCAACCCAAAGCTGGGTTCAGTCTCAACTATATTCAGGGATGACAAAGGTGATGCAATGGACAGAAATGCAATGGACGAGAAAAGGAAAAGAGCGGTATTTATCGGAATTCCACACGCGACAAGCGAAGATGCCACCAAACATCACCGAGAGTCACCGACAGAAGGCAAAAACTCGCGAAAAGAATCATGCGATCTGTGAACCGTCACGATCTGTGTACTTCTGCGGGGGTATTTTTTTAAAGGGTAAATTCTGATCAACTGTATAAGCGAGGCTAACAGTTTTCGACTTCCATCGGTCTCGTTCACCGACTTTTCGAAGTTGATCTTTTCCAGCTGTCCCTGTCGCTCTTCTTGATTACACATTCGTACTTCTTAGCAGCAATAATTCCCATAAAGCGAATATCATAAAACGCTTTTCCGCATGGTTCTCCACACTTTCAACAGAAATCTTTTAACTCCATGGGAACGACGGCATATCTGAAGGTGGGAAGAAGTTCCCGAAATATGTACATAACTTAAGCCTTTTTATAAAGGAGCGTGCTGCCATAGTAACGCTCGGCTCATTATTTGCTTTGGTAAGCCGCGTGGATAATTCTTCCTTGAACCGGTGAACGTATTGCGCAACACTGATAAATAATCTGCTTTTGTTGCTCAAGGCACTGTCGCAGTGAAAGGATAGTTCTAAGGTTGCGAAGGAACAATTTCCAGCCAACTAGATAAGCTTACGGAGCTTATGTCGACAAATCAGTCACTGGCAACCCAAAGCTGGGTTGACCCTCAACTATATTCAGGGATGACAATGATGGTGGAACTAGACAGGAATGCAATGGACGAGAAAAATAAAAGAGCGGTATTAAGACGGATTTACTTGTTCAATTGATCGTCTATGTCGTTGGGTCATAAGAAGTACATTTAGAATCGACGGTAAGCGACTA
Source organism: Toxocara canis (assembly GCA_000803305.1). Lineage (NCBI taxonomy): Eukaryota > Metazoa > Nematoda > Chromadorea > Rhabditida > Toxocaridae > Toxocara > Toxocara canis. Next base: position 247,766 of record JPKZ01003183.1, read on the forward strand.
AAAGACGAGACTTTTGACCTTCAGCGACAATGCAGCGTCGCTGCTCACGGTTCGAGACATCAGCGCGTTTCTTCTGCGTTGAGGTTATACGCTTCTATGCAAATTCATTTTCACTTTCTTTGGAGATCACCCGCCGGTAGCTTATTTTCCACGTTTTTCTTGCATGTTCTCCATTTCAAAACTGTGCACGACCGTTGGTAATCCCAACTGCAAGCCCACTTTTGTTGGCGACGCGTCGAGAGGAGGTAGGTTGGTTACGAGTGGCAGGGGCTGAAGTGGGATCTCTTTGATTTCTGAACAGAATCACCTTAATGTTGCTTTACGCTATCGCGGTCAGTAATTCCACTGTGCCAAGAAATATTTGCCATATTTATTAGCTTACTGAATAAACAGTTTCCATTGAAGAAACCAGCTACCGTGCAAGACAGAAAACAGTGTTCACCCAGACGTAGATCCTCTTAATTAAACACCGCAGGTTCTTACGCGCCTAAGCTTCCATACTATCCCTTCTGCACAGAACCCGCTCTCCCGCACATGGAACAGTACGTCTTCTCCAGAAGCCGAGAAACTGCGATCACGGCAGCCGCGTTTGAGGTTAAAGGGATATTCAGTTAAATAAAATTGATCGAACCGGAATTTTCAACCTTCTGTTAGGAAAAGTGGGGATGGACAAGAAGCTGGCACGACATACATGTTGGTAACTGCAATCTCATCCTGCATATAACAAAAGTTCTTATTTTAGGGGGAAGGCGTGTGCGGATCGCCCGTACGCGTCTTCCCCCAACGCGAGGCATTATACATACCAAGTTTCACAACTTTGGTTTGAGTGGCTTCCGACTTTAAATCACTGTGTGGATTGCCCGTACGCGTCTTCCGCCAACGCGAAGCGTTATACGTACCAAGTTTGACAACTCTGGTTTGAGTGGCTTCCGACTTTAAACCACTGGGCGAATCGCCCGTACGCGTCTTCCCCCAACGCGAAGCGTTATACATACCAAGTTTGACAACTTTGGTTTGAGTGGCTTCCGACTTTAAATCACTAGGCGGATTGCCCGTACGCGTCTTCCGCCAACGCGAAGCGTTATACGTACCAAGTTTGACAACTCTGGTTTGAGTGGCTTCCGACTTTAAATCACTAGGCGGATCGCCCGTACGCGTCTTCCACTCAATGCGAAGCGTTACACAAACCAAGTTTCACGACTTTGTCTTGAGTGGCTTCCGACTTTCAATCACCACAAAGAAGAACATCGACTCACAAATAGGCGAAGGGAGCACGTCGCCATATGATTTTCTGAACACTATTTTGGCATAGCGCATAAAAAAAAGGAATGGGTATGTGCTCTGACCTCAAACGCCTATCCCACATGGATGGATAATCGTGGAGGTGTGCTTTAGGAATTTTCCTAACTTCGGTCACTT
>JPKZ01003183.1:249232-279132 GCA_000803305.1 Toxocara canis
GGGAGGGGGAGGGGGGACAGCTTTCCGCTGCCTTCATTGTCAATTCTGGGATCAGTAATCTATGGGCGCTTTCACATTATATTTCTCTTGAAATCCACTTGTTATGCAACAGTTTCGACCCTGAAAAGATGTAAAATCACTTCAACGCCTCATCGTTATTTCGAGTTTCAGCTCTTGTCCAAACGTAACCATTAATAATATTAAAGCTCAATGTTTTCGGCCTGCGAAACAATACAGAAATGTCGCTCGCCTCTGAGTCGAACGCGTTGTGCAGAAAGTCCGAAAAGACCGTTTCGGGAACATTAGGCAAAACTATTTTTTAACATTAGAAAAACGCGATTATGTAAATATGTTGCAGACGTCACAAGTACCAAAATCTTGCGGTAATCCTACATTCCTCACGCGTCTTCTCAACCTCACCAGCAGCAAACCTTACCTTGATCCTTCAATCTTCAGACCTCAACTCAACGTCGCAAGTACCAAAACTTTGCCGCGATCCTTCAATCCTCGCGCCTCACTCAACGTAACAAGTACCAAAACCCTGCCGTGATCCCTCTAGCCTCAACTCAACGTCACTTTCCACCAAAAAGCTGTGTATTAACAAGTCCATGAAGTTACCAAAGAAGTCGATGCTGGCACCGACCTTTCATGAGCTCATCGAAATTTCATGAAAACTGGCGAATCAAAGTGCCACTTTTTTCGCCTGGCTGCCACTATTTGTTCTTCAACTGCCGTAGTTGTTTGTCTGCGTTGCGCACAATTTATGCCTAACAGGTTGGAGGGAGTGTTGTCGAGAAGACGTCTGAGACTGCTGACGGAAGCGACATCCGCTGCATCGGTTACTGAGGTTTAGCCGAATGCAGATGAAGCAGTGAGAGAACATACGTGATTATTGATGATGGCAGTGTAACATCTCGAAGTAAATAACTGCCAGTGTGTCGACTGCTAGCCTGTTTAACAAATGTACTCCTAAACTTTTCATCATAACTTTCACAAAGCTCCGTCAGCCGATCGTGTTGATTTGTGCACCCAGCTGACACTTACCGCCATGTTTCCAAGCGATTCGAGGCATTTAAATCTATAACTAAGTCGTCATCGGAATGTGATTTTACAGCAGTGAACCATTTTTAAACTGTGATGGCCTCAACATGTGGTCATAGTGCAGATAACTATGATCACTCGAAACTAGAAGAGCAACAACAAAAAGGAGTTTCGTAGTTATGAAAGGTAGGCCAGGATTCCATGTCTGGGTAGCGTGCAAGTTTTGTTCACAACATGCGCCATTTCGGCAGCACAGAGGTGTTTCGGGATCGACATTGTGGTTGCCGATCCTGAATAAAAGTGACTGCTTTTGGGCAGGGATAACTGCCCGGAAGCAACCAAATTCAGCATGCGTATGCAACAAAAAAACCTTGAATGTTTCAAAACAACGTTGACCTTCGTAGCACCGCGATTAAAGATAAACGAGTGAGAGTGAGAGTGAATGCCAGGCTAGCGCAGTGCGCACGTTTGGTCAACAAATTGGGACAGAAGGTAGTCCCGTGGTATATATGTTAATCACATTTCATCAAACAAAAATACCATCACACAAAACAGCAATACTTAATGCTGTTCTCACTACAAAAAAGTTCTTCGCAACGTTTCGGAAAACACTCTTCATCTGTCTTCTCTGGTCTCCATTTCATTCCGTAAAATCTTTCCTGTCCGTATTCCCACAAGCGATATTCAACATTTGACTTCACCAGGCGAGCCAAAAGTTTTTCCAAAATCTACTGGTCACTGCTGAAAAGCTAAGAAAAGACCAAATTCCTGAAGCATTCCAAGATCGAGAAACATTCCGAAATACTCGTATTACGCAATGCAAACGGTAGCTCAGTGGGAGAGCTCCCGCTTCGTGCGTGGGAGGACCTGGGTTGGATTCCCAGCTGCTTCCCCAACGGATCGCCAGCAGGCTGACCACCAGGCGTTTCGAAACTGGTCAAAACAATCATGAGTGGGCATGGTTGTCAGCTGCATCGATACGGGAATCGATGGAATTACAGCTGCCTTTGTATTATGCACAATTTATGTTACCCACACAGCATCCACTTGGAAGAAACACTGCAAAAGTTTACCGAACAACGATAACGAAAGAACTAGGAATTGGGCGATGTGCGCTTTGGCCATTCCACCTCAGCGGCTTTCGTATACGCCAAAATGGAGCTTTTAAAGCGTATTTAAGCCATATAGCTTCTGTCGTGGCCAATGACTCCTTTTGAAAGATGGTACTAGAGTTGATCTTCGCATGTCTTAACTGCCAGATTTGGTAATGACAGCTTCAGTAACTGCAATGATTAAACCATTAGACCGACGCATACCGACACATATGCCTATTAATATATAACACGCACGTAGAGTTCACGTTGCTGTAACGCTCTTTGCAGTGCAAATATCAAAGCCGGCTAGAAAACAACAAAAATTTACAGAAAATACTGCCCGATCGACCGCTTTCACCCGAAACAACAGATTGAGCTGTTCTTTATCAGGCTATCCATCGCCTGACAGCCATGGACGTATGGGAACGGAAGCCGTCGAGCATTCCTCGATGTTTGTATTCCCATCGTTTGAGACACTGCCAGATTCGTCGTCGCGAGATGTTCTGACTTTCGTTTCTTCATGGGAGCAATGTTCGCGATGAGTTATTGCTGGCAGTTTTGTGGTCACGGAGCTGCGCGCTGCGTTGACCGCTTCTGCTCTCCTCTTTTTTTGTCTCTTTGATCTCGGGGTTGCGCTGGTTGCAGCCAGCTTCTACAGTCGCTCCTTGTTTTGGAAGGAACAAAAAAGGGGCAGCAGATTTTTGATTGACTGGTAGGCATGTGCTAGCGTCACGCATATTAGAAATGACCAGCTCAGTGGCATGGCTTTCTGGCCGCAACTAATAAATTGGCTTGTTAAGTCGGCTACATACGGCCACGGTCGCCGTCGTCCTTCTCAAACGTGTCAGCATTTGGCGCTTTGAAATGAAGTATACATGTACTATTACGTGTTGCCCTCAGTATTTTGAGAGTAGCGCCGTCTTCCACCATGACCGTCACAAACGATGAATGGCAGGTAGAAGAAGGATCACGAAAATGCGGCAGTGCTGTGCCAGAAAAATTTGGGCGAAAGGGGAAGATAGAGTAAAGTGTTACTAGCCACTAATGACAGAACACCATATACGTGCGGAAGTGTTCTCATGGGTAATAAAATTTTGCAATATAAAACACGATTTACCATAACAGATTTTCGTTAAAATTACTATTCGCTATAAGAAAACTGCTTTACGAACAATACCATCCGGTACACCTGAGAACTTCTACAGAAAAAAGTGGAATTCTCCCATCGAAAAGAACATATGCCATCCCAGAAACAATTAGCTTCCCAGGAACACAAATCAGATACAGATTCCATGGAAAAGGCCAGGAAGGGAAATGTTTCGAGAGCAGATTTTGCCCTAGGTGACTTCATATGTGCATTCTGCATAACGAAGTAGACTATTTCATCTCGATTGCGCTTTTGCTAGAATAAAGTCCGCTACGTCTTAGCTGCTCAGAAAGTGTGTTGGTCAAAGTCAAATTTAACGATGAATATGTTTCGGTCACATTAAACGTGAAACTGAAAGCTTTTGGCCGATTTGCTTGAAATTCTGAATCCTCCTTCTTGCAGATCGGTCTTCAAATTTCCTGCTGAGACCATTCTAACGATAGATTTGCACTGGAGAGAGTGGTGCAGGGCACTACTCAACGACAATCGTTGAAGAAACTAGTTGGTGTGACATCAGTAAGGGATGCGTAAATTTTTTGGAGTGGGGCCACATTTTGTGCGAATTTCTCCGCAGTAATAGCAAAGGTTGGGAAGGGCATTCTATTGAAGTAGCTACATATAATCATTTTCTGTGCTTTCATATCTCAAGGATTGCGCCCGACTGGTGTCCTGTCCCTTTCCTCCCTGCCTTTTTGCTTACGCCACACGCGCCAACAAATTTGCCTAGAGGAAAGGTGGTGGGGGGAGGGCGGGCTGTGGAGTGAAATTTTTTGCCGAAATGTCAGCAGAGGTTAAAATGAGCATTTCGTGCGCTCACAAAATTTGATGAGAGAATGCCTCTTGCCCTCTCTCACCTCTTTCATTTCCCCACACGTGTGCTACTACATCGTGTCATATAAGATGGCCGATTGTTTCAGGTCGGTCAGCATAAAAGATATGCGGCAGTTCGAAGAATCGCAGCTTGAAATCTGTGGAACAGCATGCTACCCAGGATCACTTGTTGTGATGCTGATATTCACTGTTCTCAACTCGTTAGCAGTAAGCGTTTTCACATGCAAAGCTGTCAGCGTTTTCTCCTCCCAGTACTTTTGTAAAGGCAATCACAGAGGACTGCAAAGGAAGCGAGTTGAAATACGCATCAGCGAACATAGCACGGTAAATTTTCTAACTTTTCCATTGATATCGTATAATAAGTTTCCACTGATGTCCCAGGTGGATACCAGGCCATCGCATTTCTAACAGCGTTGCCAACAGTAAATCGTTGGTTGACTTCCCTTAGAATAGCCAAAATGCCAAATGAATTCTGGGATTCAAAATCAGTTCATGCAGTTTTCCATATTTGAAAAAAGGCGTCTTAATCGTGAAAGAGCTCTATTGGAATGAATCATTGCCACTGCAAAACATCCCCCCTAGCTGGTCTAATATTGGCGGACTTTCCAGCCAAACTAAGCGATGATCTTTTTTAATGAAGTAGGCGAGGAACTAATTTTCAAGAAGTCGCCATTCAACAATGAAATGCGACCAGGTAGATTGCCTGGTTAGGGCGCCGAAGCTAAAAGCATAAAAGACGATACTGCGAAGAGCACATTTAATTTGCTGATTGCTGATGACGCCTTAGTTGTTGATGTACATCAACCAGTAGCGCACTGCGAAAGTTAGCCGAACGAATAATTGCCCAGTCAATTGTCTCTTTTGATTATAGGTGCCGAACGGGATGTCTCTCTGCTATACGACTGTCAATAAGATCACGCCAGCGGTTCACATGACCATATTTTTAAAGAACGAGCGCTTCGCATACGGAAGGGCCAATGTTAGAGAAGTTGGGACGGAACATCTATCCTACAGTAAAGCGCTGTTCAGAAGAATGCGATCGCTGGCTCAGGTTTCCGATTTAATTCGTCATCGGCTCCCAATAAATGTACAGGGTGGTCTAATCGTTGTCGATCGCGAATACTTGATATCTTGATCACACCTGCACTTTGAGGAAAACAGACTGTGGTTACCCTTGACAGCTGAGAGGAAACCGCAAACTGTGGTCACGAACATCCTCTGAAAATGCAACCCATCAAGCTATATCACTGGATTTTTTGGAAAGTCCGGAAGTGCCAACCAAAAGGTGATTTCTAATGTAGGTGATATTCGGGCGCGTTGCGCAGGCCGAATTTTTAACGCCAATACCTTATCGAGATCTCCGTGCTTCAGAGGTGCATCGCTGTTAACCGTTCTTTCGTTGTGACTTTCGGACCGTTCATTGACTAAGCCGTCATGGAACTAATTTATCTGAGCATTTATGGATAAGTCGTATGGAGCTGTGTAGTCAAGGGTCCTTTTTTTAAAGAAGCGGCGCTGACTGATAACATAATTTATGCAAGAAGTTTGCAAAACTGACGATCTCCAACAAGCGGAACGGCGGAGGCCTCGCCGTGAAATGGCCTCCTGAATTTTGATCACACCGCTTCATATTTTTCTGCAAGGTCACCTAAATGCGCTTAAATGCCAACAAGATCACTCCACGGGTAATAGAAAAAAATTAGAAGAATGCACTGGAGGAAGAAATTACAGTCGTCAATCGAAAAAAAACAGTGATCTCCCCTCTGTTTGTCAGTCTGCAGTACGTCATTTTCGTGACAGCAGCACAATTTTTAGACTAAGAAATATGGTTGTTTTACTTGATGTGCGATCCTCTTATTTGCGCTAAAAATTTAGAAAAACATAACAATAGCAAACATCTGAGAAAATATTCGAACCTGATAACACAAAAGGTTGTAAGGAAAATAGATGCATAGTTGGCGATAAAAGCTGTGTACAATATAGCAAACGATGGCGCACTTATGATAAAGCGAAACGTTGTTCTACTTGTGCGCTGATTTTGATGTTCTTATGAGGAGCACTCACATCCCACATACCTTAAACGCATGCATCATCATACTATTGTGGCGTGCCTGTATCACTGTTTCCGTTGTGGTATATTCACCTGTCAGCCACGTTTTCCGTTATATTTTGTTTTTGCTCTCGCTTTTCCGCATTTATGTCGAACATGAAACTATCGATCATTCCTGATACTGCAGGCCCTAATTAGCAGAGTACACGCCGAGCCGCCGGTGGACGAATATGCCGCGACTAGACGAAGTTGTTATACATGGTTCGGGGTTCGCGCATGTATAATGTGGTCTCGTGCTTAATGATCTCATTTTAAATAACATCGAAATAGCAATACTTGGAAGGAAAAGATTTGTAGTGGCCAGTATTGGCCAGCGTTCGGTTTATTTTCGACGGGAACTACTAAGCTTTTCTGACTCGCTCTTCAGCTTCTTTGATTGTTTGCTTGGTGATTGCCATGTTTACTAAACCGTCTTGAAAGTTCCTATAAAGCAGTCAGAACCCAAACAGCCATCACTTTCTATACTACCTGCGGAGACGTACGCTCCCGTGGGCATAAACCGCTTCAAAGCATTTCGTCAGTTGTATAGGGGGGTTTGTTGAGCAAAGGCGTCCTCTGTTTAATGACTTTAACTCATAAACGACGCGAACAATTTATGTGAATAGTACATGCGAAACACTGTTTGGAGTGCAGTTCATTTATTGAGCAACTCGAGAAATTATCATTACCGAGTCTCACATCTAAAGACGGGCTTCGCGCAGGCTTTCTCTGTACTCCTTCGACAACTCTCCCTCTAAATTTTGTCGCTGTTTGCATTCGCCGCTCATTTGCATTTTCTCGCTAAATTCGTTCTTCTAGAATTTATTCCCTTATTTGGGACATCGCTCCTTGCTAGCACTCCTCTGTCTCTGCTTACAACCCAGCAACTGATTTTCACTTCTTCCAGCGTGACCGCGAACTATTCGTTGATTGTTGAGTGTTTCGCATATACATGTAGCCACAAAGAAGAGACATGCGTTAAGCATACGCCCCCGCGCCATCCTTACGTCTTAATGAGGAATTTCTTTGAGAAATTTCTTTTCCGTGCTCATGCAATGTGAATGTGACCTGACATTTTCGTTCAATCCACTTTCAAGTGTAGCAGTCACTCTCACTATGTCTCTGAGGAGGGATTCGGCATTACTTACTATGTTCTACGCAATGTTTGTCTCAGAATTCTCAGAAATAACGCAATGCGTTCGCAGTATACCACCGTCCGGTGCTTAAATACCGCACACAGGTGCTGCTAGCGTTTAGAAACCCGACAAGAAACCAGTTGACTGAGTTCAGAAAGGTCTCACGAGATCGGTTCGGTCCAAAATTCCAAGAAACTGTGCAAACATGTTCACAGTAAGCGTTTAGAAATTTTTACTTTGAATGAAAACAGTTGTGAAAAGTTTAGTGAAATCTCTTCTCAACAACTTGCAAAATGAATTATTTTATATAACTTTTAAATCACTTTTACCTTTGCTCTAATTACAACGTTCGATGAAGGTCTCCTAGTCACCATTTATCCCGTAACACTTCTCACGTGAACGCTGTTAACTACACTTTTGTTATGGTGTGTGACTTTTTTAAACTTGGCCATCGCAAGAAGTTTTAAACTTGGCCATCGCAAGAAGCTGTATGGACTGGAACCTGCTCATTGTTCACTGTTCGGTTGGGAAACTTCGATTTTCGTTCTACGTAGGATTTTTAATAAAATGTTGCGATGTGCACTTTTGCTTTTACAGTTACCAGTTGACTTCTTTCATATTACGCTTCTTATTTGTCGTTATTTCAATTTCCCCAACGTTATTTAATTCCTTCCCTAGTTCTCTTATTTCTTTGTTTGTCAGAATAAAGACTCCCACAACCGTTCGCTATCATTCTCGCCTTTTTCATTTTCCAAATTAATTTGCTCTTCTCCGCGAGCTGAACTGATGCACGTAATAAGAGAAAAAAGCAGAGTGGTCGCCATAATCTGCTAGAGACTGTAGATGGTGGAAAAATCTGCGAGGGGAAAGGGCAAATAGGATCGAAAAGCGAAAAGTGCAGATTCCATGGTTTCCCCCTAACGCAGAGTCCGGTTCTTTTGCCGGGAGAGCAAACGGGTGTGCGATGGCTGCAAGAGGGCTGCATAAAGGTGGAAATGTAATGTGACGTGCGGGAAAAGGCACACAAACCATACAGTCTCACTTGGATGGGAACTGTGGGGGGAAACTGCAGCAGCTCTCCGAAACGCCATTCAAAACTCTTGTTCCGAACAACGTCACTTCTGCCTCTCTCTCCGTGGTTTTCACAAGATTCGTTCTCCCTTCGTTGTTCGCCCACTAGTTCGACCCTTCAGCATATCCCTCTGTCGCCAGGTACCATACGCAGACTGTATTATGGGCATTCCGGCGACAGTCGTATGCAGCGCAAATCGTGAAGACCTGCAATTCATCGTGGCGCAGGCGTGACGGCATGAAAATCAACGATCGACAGCGGATTGAAATCATCGGCTTTTCCTCATCAAAACCGCCCCGAGAAACTACTCACTCATAAAATTATGATGGAAAAAGATTGCTTCCAAAGTTTCAAAGCAATTTTCTTCGGAAACAGCAAACTAAAAACGTTCTGCTTAAAAACAAATCTTAGATCCAAAATTTGTAAATTTAACTTTGAAAATTTTCGATATATTGCGAAAATTTCATAGTCAGCTGCACGATTGTTTAGTTCCCTTTTTTGTGGTTTTACTTGTGCTGTTCATCTAAATGATTTGCTATTTATTTATCGAATGACAATTATAATCTTAGTATCGAATCTGATTGAACTAAATTCATTCTTGTTTGCAATGGGCTCCGCAAAGTGAGTGCATAATATGGTGTCACATATCGTCGCACAATAAACGCATAATGCATATTCCCGAACACGACCACTACAAGTAATTTTTGTGATGAAAGCTGCTCCGCTCTCTATAGTTCAACCCCTTCTGCTGAAAAAAGATTCAGTAAATGATGCGCGAAGGGGTACCACAGAGTACATATCGGTTATATTCGTTATGTGCATGAGAAGTGATGTAGAATGTATTCCGCGTTGAAGCCCTCGAATAATCTCTCTTACTCTTCCAATAAAATCATTCAATAACCTACAACTTCTTCAATTTTCATTAGAGAACATATGAGTGCAAGAATTATGAAAGAATTGCGTGATTTGAGTGGAAAGAATAGAAACTGACCGGGTCATCGAAACAAAATCGCAGGACGACAGTACGCGCGCAATACCATTAACTGGCGTTTGGAAAGGCACCACTTAAACTATAAAGCTTTAAAGGGTTGCTAAACAGCATTCTGTTCGCAGCTCTAAAGGCGGACGACTAACGCACAAGATACTGGTTTTGCCAGTTATGTGGTCGAACAAGCATCGCAAGAAGAACAGTCCGTCGTTAGGGGTGAGAAGGCAGCTGCATTTACCAAAGCAACATTATTATGTGTCCCGTATGTACCTAACAGTCCGACCCCCGTGTAGATGTGAACTCAGAAGAGGCTCTCTAGGGGTCGCACATAGACAGACACCTATATCCTCCGAGGAAAGCGAGATCTATATCAGGAGCAGCAGCGAGTTTGAATAATCGCACTTCAGCAGCGGCAGATACTCAGCACTATCAAGCAACAATTTAAACACCAAAATAGCGGTCTCCGAGAAAAGCGGTTCTGTTGACGGTAGCTGAGCGTGAGAACGCCGTCCACACGGGATCGTGCCTCCGACTATCGATGGCCGTGACATTCAGTTTAACTGCTGTGCACAACTAACTAACCAACGACTCTACGCTGGCGCCTCATCACAACGGTGTTAGCAAAATTCACAGCCCGTCAAAATGGGCGACGCCACTACAGAATATAGCATAGCACCACTTATGAAATTGGCTGCTGGCGAGAAATGATCCTCTTATAAATGGATCCGTCTACCAATGACGAATACATTCATATAAGCACGGACGGTATCAGCGAAAGACGGCACGAGCTTGTTTGCGGTCTTGGCGACGAAGCCGACCGTGAGGTATGCGATCGGAAACGTGTAAAAAATGCGAAGGCAATCATGTCCGACGCTGCAGAAGTAAGGTAAGCAAGCGCGAGCATGGATTTCAGTGCTCATCGAACGATTCGAAGCAGCGGAATGCTAACGTGCCTCGCATCGGTGTGTTGGCTATGTCCGAAGCCGTCACCTGTGTTGATTGTTCGCAAGTGCTTACAATATGCGATCCGGGTTTGTTGACTGCGATTACTGGGTAGCATGCAACATGTATACTGTGGCTGCTTAGCTGACAGCCCTATGAATGCTTTGAACTTTTACAAACTACAAGCGTAGAGTGCTGAAATAAGCATCTGCAGAAAATTGACACTCGGTACGAAATCCTTGATTACAATTCGCACCTATCGGCCAAAGCAGCACACCCGACCTCCCATGTTACACTAGTGCGGCTACGAGGTGTTTGCACTAGTTATATATATCGTCAATGGCGCAGGACATGTGGAGCGAACCGTTAGGGTTGGGAACGTGTGGGATCGCTCGTCGCTGACGTTCTGCGCCTTTACAGCTCCGATCTTTGTTTTTGTGACTTTCTGTCCAAGACTGAATGGCGCTTTGTAAAGTGCCCAATTATGAGGCTAGGTTAAGGGTATCTGATCTCGGACCTTTGGAGTATCGCGAATCGCGCTGCTTTCGATTTGAAGTATATGGTATCTTAGTATACCACAGCGCTAGATGATGACAATTTTGATGAAGTATATGGTGTCTTAGCAAAAAATAACGTGAGACTTTGATTCCATTTGCCCTATGATTTAAAAAAATGGCGACGTGATAAGTACTGGCTCCTGAGATTCGAAAGTGGATGAGGACGTGGAGTCTCTTGCTGAGATTGGCTCATAAAAGGCCGAAAGACGACCAGCATAATGAGGACATAAAAAGACTAAAATTTTATTGCTAATCTGCTCAGGGATTAGAGGATAAGGCGAGCCGAGTTCCGATTTGGCAAGCATAAGGAAAATTCGCACAGAACCTGGGAAATACTGAACCCAGTGATGTGGGCGGAGGGGGGAGGGGGGCAGGAAACAAAGAAGTATAATAAACGACGTTAACGTAAATAAATGGAACTGTTGTGGGTGCTATAGTGAGGGTTGGTTTTTCATTATTCCAGTGCAGTATTTGTAAGCGAGGGAGCTGGACAAACGGGTATGATACCAGACTTCGACGCCGTTTCCGTCTTCGCTTTCTGTGCAGTCGTTCAGAAGAAATCATCGTTGCTTCACACACCTTCATTTACGTGCCCATAACTTCCCCTGAGTAGAAGAAGCTTCTGGAAACAGGATGGCGAATCTAGTTTTGGCGGTCCCCTGATTGCGAATTCCGAACAACGCCGGGGCAGGCAGGCACACCAGCCGGTCAGGTAGGCACACCAGCCGGGCGAATAGGCACACCAGCCGGGCAGGTAGGCACACCAGCCGGACAGGTAGGCACACCACCACCCACAGACACGCACATACGACACGTTACCATAATGAGCTTTGCAAGTACGAATTTTGCCAAAGCATATTAGAACGGAAATGCGTATTAACGGCTGGCACTTTGGCAACTCCAGCCGCCACACCAACTGGTTGCATAAGTTCCTTATAAATTTTCTCCGAATACTAATCCCTTCTCAGTACTTTTTTTCCCAACCTAGCCGCATCAGCCATGTGCGCACTGCCACGGCAATAATAGTTTTATTTCGCCCAATTTCTACCCCGCCGTCCCGTCTAGACCCGCCCCCACCGCTTGGGTCTATTCTTGCTTTCGTTTTTCCCCACCATCTTTCACTAGAAGGCTTAACTAATAAAAGCATAATGCATTCAGCTTTCAGCCCCTGAAGATGACCAGTTGCGAAAATGCCGGGCACATTTAAATTCTAAAAAACATACAACATTTATCATAAGTTAGCACGTTACCGCTCGGGCCTTCAGTGCGATGTCTCGATGTTACTGCGGCAGTCGCACGCCGAGCACAGCCATCCCTTTGGCTGTTTTAGCCTGTTGTTAACCACGCGCTGGCTGGGCTATCAGTGGTATGGTGGGAAGCAGCCCGAAATCGAACCCGGGTCTTCCCGCACGCGAAGCGGGGGCTCTACCACTGAGCTGTTGCCGCCCATTTATCGTAAGTAAGAAGCATTTTTTACAAGAAGTGAAAGTCATCCCTCAGCGAGCTGAATGGTCACGCTCCCGTTGAGTCGGCAGTTCTAACCGCAATTGGTAAAACGGCTCTAAGGAGATCCGTCCCTTGAGAACAGCAATTCGGAGAGTGACACTTTGCACATTTAATCCGGGATGCCAATTTGCCAAAACGAGTGGAAATTATACCATCAGTGATTCTCTTTAACTTCTAGTGCTTCTTTGTAAAGCTTTGCTTTTTTAAAGACAACAGAAACTCCTGTCCCAGGGTGGACTTTCAGACTACTCCAATGAAGGTAATTTCTTCACCGTAGGGAACCACTGACTCGGTGCACCCTTTTTCACGTTAATGTGTACCCTCCAGTAGCACTCGGTACGTATGACTGAATTCACCTTTAGGAAGGGAGATGATGACAGAAGAAACGGGAACATTTAATGGGAATAATTTATGTATGGTTGTGGCGAAGGACAGCCGGGAAATAGCCCCAAGAAAGGTTTCTTTGCGAGTTCACGAGCAACAGAGATCGAAGGGAGGTTTGGTCAGTACGGGACGAGAAAGGGAACCTCGAAAAAGTTGCGAAGCAATCGGCTAGGGGTGTGGCAGTCAAGCAGGGGAAGGCAGGGCGAGGGGTAAGGAGAGCAAATTGAGGGAACAAGCTGTCACATTGGAGCTCCCGGAATGGCCTCGTTGAGGATCGGAGTCCATGCAAAACAGCAACTCGAACTGACCCGGCACTGGAATGCTTGAATCAAGATCGTTTTTGGCTATAGAATGCTTTTGTGGACGTTGAACGTAAGGACAAATTTTTGTCAATTAAAAGTTCGCAAGATTTAAGCCAAAATGCATGAAAATCAGGTTTCAAACTAACACGCTGCAACGCCGAATCACCCCCCCCCCCCCCCCCCGTTATCTCGACTCACTTCTATTTCAGAAACGCCCTCTCGAAGCAAGGGTGCACTGTAGCCATACCAGCTGCACACCTAAAACTACCGCACGACACCACATACGAGTCGATGCAGCCATCGAGCGAGACAATTGCAAATCTGCAATGAATAAGCCTTCAAAATTTGCTATTCGAGAACTCCATCAACATTAGGAAAAGTGTTCGAAACATGAGTCCGGACGGTCCAGGTTGCGCAAGAGAGATCATGATGACAGAGAAACTAAGCAGTGGTGTCTTGCATAAATGATTTCCATGCACGGTGTGACCCCCTCGGGGAACATTTCGGTCAGAGGAAGCAAAGAACCCCACCGAAAAGTCAGCGAGCCATTTATCCAGGAAATGACCCTGCCGAACAGCGATCTGACCAATAGAACGTTGAGTAAAAGGTCAGAAACACAACAGCCCCACCTCCTGCCCCCTCCCACAGATCTGTCATCGAAAAGAAACTTCCTCTCAAAATGGAATGAAAATTTGAAGGCAACGAAACGTAACGCTCACTGTGACAGAATCAAAGAAAGCTTAGCAATTAGTTCAAGATGTTCCTACTGATGTTTCCCTAAGTGCCGAGCAGGACACTCTCAACCAAGAAAAAAAGATGCTTCTTAGGACGACTATCTCCACTTCACATGACTCATTCACTACGGATATGAGTCTTTCATTTTCGGCAGCCATAAACTAGTCTCATCGTGCAGCGAATGAGCGATAAATTCTTGTGATCGAGATCCGAAGTGCAGGGAAGCATGAGACACTAGTTATCCGTGCTATGCATCAGCTAGATGAGTAATGCTGACTTAAATGCATTCTTAACGAGATACGGAACATACGACCACCGGGGCAATTTTAATTTTAAGCGATCAAAGCGCCTGGTTGTGAGTGCCTCAATGCACTGCAAATTCATTTTGCTCGTATAAACCAAAATCGCCTGTGACGCAAACGGCAAATCTCCGGCTCCATTATTAGACTCACTGACCACAACAGCAGGAACCCCGTAACAAAACACGTCGTCAGTAGAGCGCGAATGGGTTCAAATTAATGACAGCCCAGCGTGCTACTGAACGGCAATGCATGCTGGCGTGATGGCACCATATTCTCTTTGGCGCATTTCAATTTGTTTTCTCACCCGACCGCTTTTTCAATTCTGCGAAGGATTCGCTTTTGCGATATCGGACCCTCTGAATGTGGAATATGACTAGTGAAAATGCATGTGAATTTCACCCCCCTTTTTCTGCGCCTGGCTCGGTTAAACATGCCACCCAGTCAGTGGAAACGTATGCAAATTTCTCCCTTTTTACGAAAAAGAAAACCCGCCAGTCAACGAACGTGCTTGAATCTGCATAGTAGGTGGACTAGTGTGTGGATTATACCGACTAATTTCATAGCTCTACCTTCAGCGGGCTGCCAAGTGGAAACTAGCGGACAGGATAGCGACATACATACAAATGGACACGTCTCCACTTCCCGTTTTGCGTCTATTACATATTGTTATACGACGTCTATTTTATAGTACGGGAAGTCTCCACCGTATTATATAATAGCGAATTTGCCAAAATGCGTAATGAATTAAACTTGTTTTGATGCATTTCTTTCATAAAGGGTACATAAAACAATATCACTGTCGATGGACAAAAGTTGAACTATCGCGTTGTGCCATCACCATATCTCAACGGTGAACTCCAAATCAGATAAGTTGCAATTATATATAATACGCAAACGAGGAGGCAAAATGTCAATTTGCATAACAGTTGACGTCCGCAGCTTGTCATTCAACGGCGATACGTGCACTGTTCAGTTATTTTGACCGGTTGGACGCGAGAATGACTGTAAATGAATGGCACCGAACAAGTGAAGTAGGGCTAAGTAAACAGAGATGTGTGTCTAATGGCTACCTCAACTTTACTTTTCTGCAGCTTGTTCCACTATAGGAAGCGGTTATTCGCCTACTAAGAACGAACGCAAAATTTCATGCATTTTCACATGCCAATATTCCCCTCTGCGGCTCACCGATCGATTCAGGGATTAAAACAGTAAGAACAAGCGAGAGACGACAATGCAAAGAAACTTTCTTGTAAGCATCAGCACAAAGCCTCGTACCGTAAAGGCGCACATGAATAACACGATCAGCAATACGTCATACTGAGCGTTATACAACACTTGCTTGCCAAAACGTACTGCACTCAACGAACGACATAAAACATTTCTGAGCCGATCCACCGGAAAGTTACTCTTACGGAATACAAAACGAAATATTTGCTTCATGTAAATGATACGATATGAACGCTTCCTTCATGCGTTTCTCAGTCGTACTGTGCATGTCGAAGGCACCATTGCTGCCACAATTCTAAGCAAGTGCCCATGACATAAAGTGATGAAATTTACTTCAGTAGACTAAGCTCCTCTTACTCTGTGCGCATGTGTGCGTTTAATTCGTCTGGGACACTACGGCAAAGGAACGTGCAAAAAACTACTTATTTAACTTAACTATCAATTTTGTAGACAACACGTAAGAAGCATGATTCCTTCTCAACTGTTCAAAAGTATTCCCTCATAACAGAAAATGAGTCAAAGGCCGAAGTACTGAACCGGGTGCTTACATCCAAAAGAACAGACTGGCTCACCTAACTTGGGTGGAACAAACCGGATGACTGTGATCAGGACGATTCAATGAAGTGAACGATTAGAAAACGGTAGCAGTGCAACGAAAAATAACTGTAGAGGCAAGGAAGCAGGGACACCAATGATGAAGAAAACCTGCACATCTATCACAGAGTTAAGAAATGATCACCTCAACGAATGGAAAGCTTAAGCGTTTGCATAAAACAGGCGTTGAATATGACACCAAAACGCCATGCAGAAGCACTGCTTCAACAAGGAAACGCAAAGAACACGTTACCAGAGTTCATACTTATGCCCAAACGGCGCACACCTTTGATTGATGGGATGATGAGTCGAAGGGGTACCCGGGTGGCAATGTCGTTAATAGGGGCCATGGCAGCCACAGTGATGCAAAAGTTATCCGGAAATTACGCAGCGCAAGGTTCCATGCCATAAATATCTCGGTGTAGCGCCGTAAATGCGTAACACACTTCAGAAGCGCCGGGCTTCACGTTCAAGCCAACAACAAGCACATTTGATGGTACTAGAAGGGGAGTTGACGATCGATGCACTGTACTGAATCACGAACGCGCCACACATGGACAACGGCATTAGCTGATGGATTTATGCAAACGTCGACACCCACCCCACCTATCCATTATTTGTTTGTCGGTGCTTTTTGGATGCCACCCCCGAGAAGCGCACTTTCTGCAAACAATGTCGTCACCGTCGACCACAATCACATGGCAAATTTCTGTGTCCATTCACGTGCCACCTTATTATAGCGTTCACGATCCGACTTGTAAATACGCGCGATCTCTGGCATGAGTGGATCATCCGGGTTCGCATCGCATAGCAATGAACAGATCGATAGCAGCACTTTGGACATGGTGAGGGCAGGAGACCATTGCGAGCGAAGAATATCCAGACAGATACTACCGTTACTGTTGATGTTCGGGTGATAAATGCGTGTTGTGAACGCCACTTTCGGAGGCCTGAACGGATAGTCGGTGGGGAAGTGAACTGAGAGGAAGAAAACACCGCCTTGGTACGGCGAATCGGGCGGTCCCATAATCGTCGCTTGCCAGTGGAACAAGTCGTTTCCTACCGGGCCAGCGCTACACTGTGCTGGAGGGTCACGACCAAGGTCCTGCAGCTCCTTCTGGATTCGCTTCAGCGCCATTCTTCCGAAAGCCTAAACCAAGTCAACCTTTAAAACAAAAAATGAGAAGCTTGGAGACTATGAAAAAGGCTTCCATGCTTCCAGTGAACCCAATAAAGATGGCACTGGTCGGGCTGTGGATGGGTCGACCCAAACGATGGTCCGGGTGAGTGGAAGAGTGGAAAATAGCGGCCTTCTCCTCTGCTTGATACTCCAGTGGTCTCAACGACCGAAGAAAGCGCTTTATGAAGACTGGTCCAGTACGGAAGGAAGCAAAGGTTTAACGCGACCCCAAAATAAAGAAAGCAATGGACCGGATTTCAGTTGTGGCCAAATTGCTGGCACGTACCTAACGCGCGTGCTTCTCGAGATACTGATCAAAGAATGCACCTAATCAGCTCTCAGTGCGCTCTGTGAGAATTAAAAATTGTTTAGAAACTCGTTCACCACAATCTAATCCAGTCTGCGTACAAATGAAATGAAACTGCAACGCTCAGTGAAACGTATCTCTGCGTAGAAACAAACGATTAAATCAATGGCGCAGCCAGCGGTTGACTCTAGCCGCGCACGAACAATATTTATTCGATTCCCTCTAGACGTAAAGATAAACGAGTTTTGAGGTTGACGATAGACTGAATCAAAAACATGATTTTAACAATCTACGGAAATGAACGGGAAAACTTCTCGAAACATTCAGCGTCAACCAGCAATGTTCCGACTTACGCAAAATCACAGCACATTTTCGCGAGAAGTGGAATGAAAGTTTCAAAACAAAGGCGGGCGGGAAGAGTTGAAGATTTTTCGAAAGGTGAAGTAAGCTGACAAATTTTAAGCTAAATCGAACTGGTGGCCCATTTCCCCCTCTCCTCACTCCCCCCGGAGTCCTCCATAGAAGCGCTAAGCAAGCGAAGGTCATCGGTTGTAAAGCAACGTTAGACATGGAGCCGTGGGTGCAACAGCAAAAAAGGGAATTTAGCTCTTCTATTTGCCCAACAATTGCTACAATTTCCCAAAAGCGCAACACCAAATGCAGCAGCCCAATAATTAAATGAGCATCCGAAGGCGACCTCTGAAGAGATGCCTCGTTGCCGAAAAGATCGCAGTGGCGATTGTGGACTTTTTTCCTGTACAGGCCAACCACGGCAAAAGATATCCGTTATTAATAAGCGACGTTCGCCGTGGAAGTGATCGCATCAGCACTCATGCGCGTTGGCTAGCGGCAGCGTAACACCAAAACACGCAAATCCAACGGAAGAAAACGATTATAAACACTGCTTACAAGCAAATCCTCATTTCTTAGCGATATCGTGCGAACCCTTTGGCCAAAATCCACCCTATCACTGCCGCTTGTGAAAATGAATGGTACTTGCACAAACGATTTCGAAACGTGTTCAACCTCATCATCATTCGTCTGAAACGAAATCAGTCAGCGAGCAATTCATAACAATGTCGCGGTAAGGACACAGCAAAAGAACGGTAGCAAACCAAACAGCTATCAACGTCCTAACATAATCAGATAACAGCGGACGCAGAAAGAAATTGAATGTCTGTAAATGTGACAAATGAAAAACTAATGGCGCCTTCAAGCAATTTAAAGCACAGAGCAAATGAAGTACGTAGCTGCCTTTTTTCTGGCTCCCCCTCAATCTCTCAAATAAATTACGAGTTGTTAGGAATAATCTGTCTGTTGTTTTGCTGTTTCGAATACTTCGTTGGCTGTGAGTGCACGGCGAATATTGTCACCTTGGCGAAAGCAAAAACGCTCCAATCGTCTCAAAACTAAAATTAAAAGGATCTATTAAGTATGTGATGACAGGTTTCTAAAGGCAAGGAAATCGCCTCCCCCCCCCCCCCCCCTTCCAACCTTACATAGCACATTCATCGTTTGTGAAAACGAAGCATAAAGCAAACGCAGTCGCTCCGATACGAGCTTTCTGTTCCTATGCACTTGCCAAGAAAAAAAAATTAAACTTGGTTCTTAAAGTAAAAGGATCCTACTCAGAAAAAAACTTCCGTCTGGACTGCGCAGCGACTTACCCTCACAAGCAGGCGAACAGATAGTTAGTTGTGCGAAGTAGCGAAGGAGGGATCCCAAAGATATCGATACGGCCTTTGCGTGTTAGTTCTACCTACAGCCCACCTCCCGTCCTCAACCCCTCCCTCTTCCTCCTCCTCCCCTGACATTCTGTTCCCTCACTTCTCTCGCCCCCCACTGCTCTGAAACTCGGAAACGTTTCGGGAAAATGGGAAAAGGGAAGTCCGAGTGGCAACGAGGGGAGAGGAATCTCGATGATACCAGAATGCGGGAAAATCCGGGGAAGGAGATAACACATACCCGAAGTTGTCACAATCACGAAAAAGTCGAGGACAGAGCCGCAGAAATATCCATTGTTTTCTGCACAATACTGGTTATGGGCTGACTTACGAAGTTAATACGACTCCAACGGAAATCGTCTGCAGCAAACCGTGGAAATTGCTTCTTCGACGGAAATCCCCACTGCTCTCGTCATGAAAACAGCGAGTAGCCAAGCTGCTCGAGATTCCAGGACCCAAGAAAAAAAATGCGGCCCTTTTCGTGACAAGTCGCGGTCACACAGTTTCAATCACTCCTCAGACTCTTTCAGCTCTTCTCTGCGAAAAACGAGGCAAGCATGTGCCACTTCACGAGCTCCCTTCAACATCCACTCTTCATATCAACTATTTCGATTTTTTTTCCTTGTGACGCATCTGCTATGGCTATGGGAATGCTCTCATCGAAGGAGGAAAAAAAGCGGGCGACCAGGCAGTGACATCCAACAAAAATTCACGAGTGGCAAGCCAAGAAGTGAATGGTGAGGAATGCTGTCTGCAAACAAGTTCCGCGCGACACATTATCTGCGCAATTCAAATGAAAATAAAACACAAAACGCACCATGCTCGGCAGATCTGCCACCGAATTTGGGTGCGATCTGTAGTCCATTCCCACTCCATCTTCCACGATGCCATCAACTTTCCCGTGGCTTGGGAGCTGTTGAAATTCGTAACTACTGTAAACGTTCTGAAAGAACAAAAACGATTCGTCGTTGGTTGCGAAATACATTTACATAAGATGAAAAAACGGCCGCAATCGCACTAAAAGAAAATTACTGCTTTCACTTTATTCCTTGTGTCCTCGTGTAAAAAAGGCGCAAACCTGGAATTTTGCATACCCATATGCAACTGTTCCTGTCGATATGAGTTCCATTCCTGTCTATGTTCAAGCCGTTTCGTACCCAGTATGCGGAAGCACTCGCTAATTACTTGCAGAAAACTAACCGCACAAATGATCCCTGTGCGACATTACCACAAATTCGTTTTTTTTTCGAACTGGAAAATAACATTAATCCAATTTAATGGGACCCAAACAGAAATGCTCAAAAAAAGTTTTCTTTTTCTTCGTGTGACGCTTCGTTCTCCAGTAATAACAGGCAGAAAATTTTGATTACCCCTAAAACGCGAACCCTGCATTTGGACTTCGCAAATACAGTTAGTCCTTCTGCTTTCAAGAAACAAGAAAAAAAAAAACAAATCAAATGCGCACGTGGCAACCACAAGGACATAGATAGAAAACCATATATGCAAAAAATATTTAAAAACCACATCTGGAAAGATAAGGAATGCAACAAGATATAGAGCCTAGTGTGGGAAAAGAGATTTGCAAACTCCTGCACTTCCAAAATCGAAAAAAAAGCACACTTTTAATGGTAAAATCATAAAGAATACGCGCAAAACCATAATAAATTTGAGCAAGTTAGTAAACTGTACACTTCCACTAAGGATAACAAGGACTTCCATTTTACGTGCTGAACACAAAAGCGCATCCACTACTTTTTTACAGGCATACATGTCCAACTGCGCTTCCAAATTGCACATAACCCTAGCTGGGATATTTTCATTGCAGGCGTCATGGTGATAAAAAAAGAATTGCAGATTCTCTTGGAAATTTGTGGATGTGCTCCTCATAACAATCCGAGAAAATGCTCCTCACACAACTTCAGCTGGAATTTTCATCCAAGTCTGACAATTCAAAACTGCTATAAACGAGCTACGGCGCGAGCTAGCACAGATATCCTGCAATCTTAGCGCTTTCACTAGAACATAAAACACTGAATCATGCAGTGGTCACCTTAACACACTATATTCCATACACAACACACAAAGTTGAACGAAAACAAGTCCAATAATGGATATTACAGACAGTGGTACCAGGTAACGAGTAGAATAAAGTAAGACTTAATGCATGATTGAAAATAAAAGCGCCACAGATTTCAAACTTCTACAACAAAGTCAAAACCCGCAGGCATTCGACGGTGCCCGTGCCTTAGAACACACCGAAACACTGCCATTATTGATTGTTCAAGGATTTTTCGGAAGAAATAAAAAACACTCCTGGAAAACACTGACAGAGGGGAAAATTCGTTTGAATGTGACGTTTCAAATTTTGTTCCGGAAAAAACTACAGTCAAATCATGAATAAAAAACTCTTGAAATTCAACCTCTCAAAACCAACCTCGCTGATATAGCAGTTTAGTTTTACCATGATAACTGCCATTCTAGGGCACAGCCATTCAAAAAAGATTCGATTTGCAAATTGCTTGCCTGGAAACAAGACTGATTTAATCCATATAAATGAGTCAATGACAATAACTTCAACCCTTGTTAAACTCAAGTATTAGCTATCACTCTCTTACCTAACAACAACATTAAGTTCTTCCATTTTCTTCACCCCTTCCCCCCTTCAATAGAAAGAGATCCTGAAATCATTTATAATACAGGGACATCAAGTTATTATGCACCCCACTGTGCACGCTATTATGCACCTCACTGCGCACATCAACCGTCGATGCAAATCGTTACTCAATACATCCCGTTATTTTAATGCTTCAATCACAACACCGTCACCAATATGGCGTTTAACTTACTCCTAGCACAATAACTCCGCTCGTTACAACACCAGTCGAATAGCAAACTGGTACCACATACCCAAGCAAGTGTCAACGCACGCGTTTTCAATACTCCTTCTCCAGTCTATTCATCTTCGCCACTGCTTTTTCAGCCGACAATTTTATCTTTCATCTCAAAATACGCTAAAATGTTCTTTTTCTCACATACCTGCCTACTCTTATCAAACCAAGCTGATACTAGGCTTACCTTTAAATAACCGTGCCCAGTAACAACCCACACAAATGTGACGCCTGCATCCCTGTTTGAAGAGATTTTCATTGCTATCTGTTATTAAACCTCCTTCATAAAAAGAACGCTAGTGAGCAATTGGGTATATGCTCATGACAATGCGTGCTCAAAGCGAGAGAACCCGTACGCCGCTAGCGCGCATGCGCCAAATTCATTTAAAAAAATACACACGCACGTCAGCGTTGCTTTGCTCGCCATAAAAACGTTTCTTCCTGCTCCACAGCTCTGGCAAAATTTTTATATTACTTTCCGAGATAAAATCATGACGAGCACCATTCCGCGTTACCTGTTGTTACAATTTCCCTATTATTGATTGCGAATATTTCCAAAGATGGTACCACTCAATCCCGAGGTAAGACAGACCATCCTCTCGGGGTTGCGTCGCCCAACTAAGTATCTTAAGCCACTCCTCAGGAGAAAAGTTCAGGTTTATGAATTGCTTCGCATCGTTTCCGAGTTACAGTACTGCAGCTATTTCATGGTTGACTAAAACAGTTTTATCTCTGGAAAAAACTTCCACGTAAGATTGATTCTGCATCGGACAAAAATCGCGGAAGGATGAACTCTTAAAGACGCAATTTACGGGTACACTGTACCGCTCAGACAGTTAGTTGGCTGTGAATGACTATTCACTATCTGTTACCTTCGACTCGCAGAAACACAATGAGACAAGACGGATGCAAAGCGTAATTATATGTGAAAACAATGGGGAAGCACAAAGCTAGAAGAATAGCAGTTCATCCGGTGCTACTGGAGAAGTTGCTGCGCAATGTCCAGATCTCCTTCGCCGCATATAAGTGTTCGATTTTTCAGTTTAGATATATTCTTTTCAAGTTTTATCATGTCTGGTTTTCTCTTTCTGAGATCAAATTTCACATTTACTGTTGCGACCTCTTATTGCTTTCATGTCGGCTACATGGAACATGCTGCTGGACGTTTCCTAATTTGTTTTGCCCCATTATAATGCAGGCGGAAACGGATGGCATGATTGGATTTGCATAAATAACATAAATAAATGTTCGGAAAGAACTGTTAGTTATTTGCTGCATAAATTTAAAAAGTCTCTTAGTCGCGATCACTGTTACTTAATAAAAAAATTCTGATTTTCGATATCGCAAAGCGCTCGACGAAGAGAATAGCAGTGTCAAGTCGCATATGTCGGCTTGACATTCTCAGCACGAAAAGCAGAGTAAACCAACTCAGTTTTTCGAGATGATTGCTCAGAGACATATTTTGGTCGTAGTCACAGATTTCTGAAGCTGTTTAGAATGCAAACTTCCAGATTGTTGCCGACTGAGGGTCTTTCATGGTGAAGTTCAGCAACCCGCTGCCTACTGCTAAGTTTGATGACAGCAGTTCCGGTTTGCTTTCCATTCCAACAGCAGCTAAAAAATGCTTGACATCCTCGAAATCTTTTTCCACTCCTTTCACTTTCCTAAACCGTCCGGATTGCATGAATATATAAGGTGCGTGATCATTACCTTATCCTTAGGTTAAGGGAATGGTGATCAGAGACGAATACTGCGCACAGTAGTTGATGCACCCACTTTCAGTGACAGCAATATAAACAAAGCCAAAGTTATTTCAGAGCAAGGTTGGGATTGAATTTGCTGTTAGCTTTTTGTAAAAGCAGTTTTGGGTTGACATCATCGCAGGTTTTGGCAATACCCCGCTGAACGATGTAAGCAATTCTAGTTTTCATCCTTCAAAGCCCATTCCAACCGCAGCTTGAAACCCGGCTACACCTTGCGAATGGCTTTCTGAGCTGGAGACGGCAAGAAGGAATAAGTCCATTCGCAGTTTTCAGAAGCGCAAATTTTCGCATGTTGCGAACACAATTGGGAAGGAGACAAAAGTAAGTGAAAGGGTCTCGGGCATACATCGTTTTATAGAGAACACTTCATAAAATATCTGAAAACGAGTTCGTCACAAAGACGCTAAAATATTTCTACTACCCAGCATTGTTCAGTAACTATAACTGAGTCAGCATGTGCGAAAATAACATGGTCCGACATAAAATCCGCTCTCACGGTGCAGCAAGAAACGATTGCATGTGATGGGGCACGCCCCCCTTCCTCCATGGAAATAAAGCAGAACTTACCTTGTCGTATTCAGGTAAACAGCGTAATGATTCATCTCACAAGCAAAGAAAGCTTGAAAACAATTCCAATGGACTGCCTCTAAACACAGGAAGGGATTTGGATTTATCGCTCAACCGTAAGGAAATGTTAGAAACGTTTTTAAATTAAAGCAACGGCCAAAATAAACAGAGAACAACTGAAGAGAATTCGACAACTTCTTTGCTTCCAGGCTCAGCAGCAGATGCATGGAAACGTTTACACTTCTTAATTTCCCTCAAATGCTCTTAAAGAACAACGATGCCTGACTCTTTTCATCGAGCCACAAAACAAAAAAAAAAGCAATCAATCGCTCGCAAATATGTACCTGAGGCACATAGCCCTCGTAAAACGTTCCATCTAACTCGCCATTAACGCTCGCCTTGTTATCGGAAACGTCGCGTGCAAGTTGATAAGCACTGGCGTAGCGACGGCAAACGTTAACTGGCTGCTGTAAAGTCACGCTCGTCATTACGACAGACACAACTTCCAAGACATTTCTCCCGATACGGCAAAAAAAAAACGTGTTTCAAGAGATAATTAACCAAGAACAGAGCTCGTGGACAGCACCGAAAGAGGTTTTCTGGCTTGGTACGGAGGACAGCATATGCTGCAAACGAAACAACAGTCCAACTATGTTCCACAACAACTATTATCAATACCGGGACTGCCAGAACTCGTTGTAGGTAATGTCGCAGGAAGCAGCTTGAACTTCGGTTTCACAAGGTAAAGATGTTCTATTTGGATAATCGCGGCTCACACATTAAAACCTAAAAAGCCCTGTGAAACCAGTTCCGTTTGCATTCACACCAACAGCCTTCCTTTTATACAACAACAATTGTGTTCATTGGTCATGTTCACTTTATATCCCACTTAACCAAATAAATGTCTCATTAAATCCACAGGTCCTCTACGCAGCATTTTCCCTAACGCACTCCTCTTCTCTACCCACGCGTAAATTACGTTGTGGGTAGCTCCGAAGCGCAATCGCGAGCTTCTTCAGTGAACAAAGATCAAATAGTGCTGGGACCCATGATCCTTCGCCTATAGAAAGCTGAATGGAGCGCTGTTCCATTCTTCTTCTTAAGATATCAAGCACATCCACGCATGGACAACACCCCAGTGCGCAGATTAAGAGAAGAGAAAAGATAAAAGGTAGAGGAAAGTGTGACAGCGCAAAATTTGAGAAAAACCTGGGTACCTTCTCAAATAAATGCGCAAAAAAGGAAAAAATTT
Source organism: Toxocara canis (assembly GCA_000803305.1). Taxonomy (NCBI): domain Eukaryota; kingdom Metazoa; phylum Nematoda; class Chromadorea; order Rhabditida; family Toxocaridae; genus Toxocara; species Toxocara canis. Next base: position 274,861 of record JPKZ01003183.1, read on the forward strand.
TGCTGTAAAAAAAATTCATGAAAGTAACATTTTTGGGATTTTAACAAAGGAGAATAACAAAGGGACCTCCTTCAAAATTTTGAAATTTTAGGGAACTACATAAAATTTGCGAAAAAAACTAGGCGATCAACGCATAACTACGTTCCCATCACAAACAATAAAAATCTCTCGTAATCAACGTATGCCACTTAATCCTTTCCTTACAAACAAAACGCGACAAACGAATGAATGTCACTGAGTCCATTGATTTTACCAACACAAACTGGATCATTATTCAGCCTTCTTTGGAATCTCGGCTCTTCTTCCTTTTCAAAAAAAAAAAATCCAAATGATATCTACACACATACCCTAGTATCAGTGGTATCAGTGCTCCGTAGCGAAAAAGTACGAATCTTGCCACTCTGCTCAACGTCATTGCTGCTTGCAGGCACTGTGGGATCACTAGGTCCAAATAAACCCATGTTTTTGGAGCCATCCTTACTATCCTGAAAAAGAGAGAGAAACGAAAAATGAGTCTCGTGCTAAAGTTCGATGAAGTGACAGCGAGTAAAACATGAACACGTTTCTGTCTGATAAATGGCCTCCATAACGTGGACAACATTCGATGCTATCGCACTACACTTCAATTGCAACATATATAGTTTGACTGAGCCATCGCCAACCTTATCATCCTTTCAGCGTGCAGGCAAGCTTCTGACGTTCCCTCGGTTAGCACAAGCGCAAGTGTGTGACGAAAACTGCCCGACAACAGAAGCCGTTTTTAACAGTAGTAAAGAACTTTTGTGGCCTTTTTTAAATCATACGCCCAAAGAGTCAAATAAGCCTTATTGAGACGCTTGTCAACAAGATGTTACAGGTTCTGTGCAAAGTCCCAAAACCACATTGCTCTGCACCTCCGCTGCCTCTTATTCCATTCGGACGAAATCCCACGCTTGTGCCGGTCCCCTAAACCAGTGGAATAATGATTGACTGGCAAACGCAAGCTCAATAAATATCGAAACAAACCACGTATTCAAGCTTATCGGCTCTTGAAAATGATAAGGAAAAACAGCGACAAACAGCCGCCCAGCAATTTTGACATGACACCACCCCACGCAGTCTTACTGCATCATTAACAGCAAGAGGGATCCTACCTTTCTCATCCCCTGGTTATGTACTCGGTTCACAATATCTTTCAGGTGTTAGAGCTCGAAACAAGTATTAGTGAAAAAAATCGAACGAATGCGCACTCCGGTAACCCTTGTTTCCACAAGCTATTCACAGAATCACAGCTAAAGACAGTTATGTTTAATAGCTATGACTCAGTTTTTGAAAATTTATAAATATTTTGATAAAACCTTAACGCTTAAGTAAGTATTAATAGCAACAGTTAATTTTAGTCACGCCTATTCCCTCTGCGCTGCAAATGGCCCTCGTATCCCTCATCATAAACATTCACTACTTCTACGCCAACGTAGAAACACGGAAATTGCCTCAAATATTTTTTACAGTGTCCACCACCATACTTGCATGACTGCCCCCTCTCTATGAAACTCCTCCCGCTGATGACACAGTTTCTTAAGACAAATAATGCAAAGAAAATTAGCAATGTTTTTTACTATTCGAAAAAAAGAACAAAACTTAGTGGCAAACGCAACCTCGCTTTGCGTGCTACAAACGGAACATGTTCGACTGCCCAACTTGACTGAGACCAGCTCACTAACGTCTTCATTGCACACTGCTCTTCCAGCGTTTGGAGCATTTATGCCCTCGCCATCACGCTAAAACGTGATATTCGGGTACTTACCTGTTCCACTGCACAACCCCACAGATTCAAAAAAAAAGTTAGCACGTCCTGAGCTCAGCAGCATTTTTCGAGATTTTACGCCTAATTTCCCGATAATGATTAACTGTGCTCAAAGCAAAACACCGACAGTTAGCCCCTCCTACAGTTCGGACACCTCGTTGCTTGTCATACAAACGAAGGAACTCGTGCGTCACGCTCCCCTTCATCCTACTTCACGAAGGGCATCCAAAAACGGCAAGGGCTTGGCGTGCTAGCATACAAAGAAACAGAAAAAAAAATTTTTTTTTGGCAAACTGATCTTGAACTCTCTTGCACGTTGCCGACCCCAAATCAACTCTTAGTGGGCAAGAGGGTATTTGGACCACACGGCGTTGAAAAGCATTAATTATTGCGCTAGGCAAAGTACAATATACCATCACCGCGATCACTCTCCCATTCACAGTTCCCTATATCTACACCTCGTGAGGAACATTGCGTTTCTCGTTTTTAATACAAAAATATGCTACTCATATTATACACCTCCGGAAACACCGGGATTAGTTGTTATAACAAACGCACACGCCCGTCATTATAAAAACGTCTATAAATACCTGCATGCAGTGGTCAGGGAAAAACAGACTTAGATAAATTCAATATTCCTGCACGTAAAAACGTCGAAGCAAGTTTGGGATATCCTCACGGAAGCGAAAAAGAAATGCCATTTAAAATGGTTAGCACTGAGAAATTTGCCCCATCCAATGCCCCCAACAAAAAAAGCAGTACATGATTTCGCTCATGCACAACAGCGTTCTCTGGAGCATCGCGAACATTTACAAAACACAGATGCCAGCCACCAAAAATCTTGGTGACTGCACCACTCATTGGGTTCGTTCAGTCCTGTAGAACAAATAACAGTGCTATTACCTCTTACCTCCACGACGCCAATCTGAGATTCACGCTTATCGCATATATGGCAAGATAACCAATTTGTGAGATGGTCAACAGGGCTTTTGCAAAAAAAATGTACAGCCGATATTTCGAAGAGAAAACTGAATTTACTGTACTATTCAAAAGGTTAAAAAAGAGGTTCGTTATATGCGAATGATTTAAATGAATGACAAAAATCATTCCCTGTAGTTCTTGAATAAGCAGCGCTATTAAAGAAATCTTGTAATTTTTAAATCATGCAGCTCCAAAAGAACTCCACAAAAAACTCGCCGTCGAAAAAAAAAGAAAAGAAACGCAGGAAGCGGACGTATAAAGCACTATCATGGGAAAAGTGAAACGAAAGATAACCTCATTACGAGCGCTGTATATAGATGTGTGCCTATTTCTTGTTCCTGAACAAATATGTTTTTCACTGCCTGCATCTTTTTGTGTTCCTCCAGCACAGTTCCATTCACGTATGACTACGTTGTCGGGCTGCAAATGAAATTATTGTTTTGCACTGATGAGATTCTCTCTCTCTCTCTCAAATTTCTGAGAAACCTTATCGATTTCTCCCTCCGCTCATCCGCCCCCCCTCCCCTCCAAAGAAAATTGGAGTAGGGGGAGTGAGAAGATAGCATGCACTCCTCTGCACAATGGCCCGGGAAGATAAAGGATCTGGAGGCGTTGTTACATGCTTTCTTTATTGTAAATAAAGATTCTCTCTCTCTCTCTCAAATTTCTGAGAAACCTTATCGATTTCTCCCTCCGCTCATCCGCCCCCCCTCCCCTCCAAAGAAAATTGGAGTAGGGGGAGTGAGAAGATAGCATGCACTCCTCTGCACAACGGCCCGGGAAGATAAAGGAATGTCGACAGTGTTAAGCTGACTGATCTGAACGGTCACCTCAGCTGGACTAAAAAATTATTGCCGGTAAAGTAAAACGTGGATGGAACCATGCAGATGAAAATAAGCTCAATTGATTACAGCAGTATCAGTGCCACTCTGATGACTCGTAGCAGAAGTGTTGTGCCGAGAGCGATAAAGGCCTACCTTAAAGCAAGCCTACTTGAGTAGAATCGCAAATGACTGCTACATAACTAGACGCCCCATTTGGTTGAAACGATAACAAAAAAGGAATTTTCCAATCGACCATTCCACCACAAAACTAAACAAGAGCAATGGAAGGACGTTACTTCACTCTCGTTGTGCAGTGATCTTTTTTACTCAGAAAATGTTCAATCTCCCGAATTTTCCTGGATGGATCTCGCTGAGCTGCTCTCTGACAACTGCTATCAAGGTCGGGAGAGCAGCCTCCTTTCGAGCGCCAACAGTAATATACTGCTGCTCAGCGGCCTCAACTCTACCCCCACACGCAGAAGCTCCCTAACCTTACTCGCGTCCTACCACCGCAACTTTGTTCTCCACCTCTTAAAAGCCATCCATTAAGGAACCGATACAATTTGCAAAAGCAATATTTTACAACTTCGCTTGCCAAGAGGAAACAAATTGTGGAAAGCATTACAGTAAGTTTATTCGAAAATCATTGTGCATTTCTGATCCAAACCATATATCTGAGGT
>JPKZ01003183.1:288663-307881 GCA_000803305.1 Toxocara canis
TTAGAAAACGAAAGATGTTTGCTGTTCTTGATCTGATCCGCAACGTTCTGTTTGGACAGCGAAAATTCTTGGTCGAACATAAGCATTAACTACAAACAGAAGAAAGTTTTAACAACAGAACGGAGGGCGCAGTGTCGGACGAGAATAACACCAGACGAATGCTGCAGCGCCGCAGGTAACGAAATCTTTGACACCAGCACGGAACTCGCTTCAATCGGCCGCCCACTCATTAGCTCTCTTCGTAAGTTACAAGTGAATCCAATCCATAGGTTACAAGTAAACAAGGAAATAAATAGCAGTACGCAACATGAATGGAATATTTTAACTGACGTCGGGAAGTTTCTCAATTACACGTATGGGCATACTTTAGAAAGGTTCAATCTGCCCGCTGTCTGTGAAAGTGCTAATGATGGAAGGGATATTAGCGTGTTGCTGCAGGCCGTGCAGGTGTGGAACGATTGTGCTGCCCCCATAACAGCCGTTATCGAGAACCATCTGGTGACACTTTCAGTCCCATAGGGCGAATCCTTTCTGAAGGATTCTAGAGAAATTTCCAACGTATTTCTTTTCTTTAGAAATATTTACAGTAAAGGTAAACTTGCAGCAAAGAGAGAGAGAGAATCTTTATTTACAATAAAGAAAGCATGTAACAACGCATCCAGAAGGTTTCATTTTTCATAATCTCACTGCTTTTTTATTATTTGTATTTATTATTTCTCTGCTTCGTTCTTGAGAGAGAGAATCTTTATTTACAATAAAGAAAGCATGTAACAACGCCTCTCGTTGTCTTCCTTTCGATTTGCAGAGGGTGAAACCTCCAGCGTGATGCAAACTTTGTAAAAGAAAAAATGCTCTTGAACGGAATTCATTAACACTCTTCATTATGTGAATAAAGACTTATCACCGCTGTGGTGGTTACGTTGACATCCACACTGCGCATGGATCCATACATGGATCCAGGTCATTAACATTTGTTTTCAAATCGTCTATACGTCAACTGAAAACAACTGTGAATAACACCTACTTGCCAAACTCGGCCGCGTTTCATTGTCGATGTTGTTGTGGTGTTGGGTTGTCGGTTTGTTGGGAATGTTGTAGTCGTTACGATAGGTGTACGGTTCGCTTTTTGTGATAGCATTGTTTACGTATTATGCAAATTTATTTCGTTCTCCAGATTCGACGAAGCAAAGCTCCAATTTCAAATTGTTCCTTCCGAACACAAAAATCCACATGTGGGCGCAGTGTTACGGAAGCTCTCGTTGCACATGCGGTTGGGACCCACACAAATTGTACATGATATTTTATACGAAGGTCTCACATTAATTCGTCCTTTTCTTGTTTTAGGATTGTCTTCGACTAAAACTTGCTATCGTAAAATCGAATGAGGGACCTGTGAGTAGGTCGCGAAAAAGCTGTAATATTCGCATGTTATGCCTCGCAGTAACCTGATTTCATCGTAGATAAAAATCACTAAATTTTTGGGGATGTGGGAACGCAAGACCGGAACCGGGTGTGTTCAAACGCTGGGCGACTGTTGTGCTTTAACTAGTATAATGTTGTAACATTCGTAATTCGTAATTAACCTGTAGCATTCGTAATTGGCCTGTAGCATTCGTAATTGGCCTGTACGGTTGTTGCCCATATGTGGGGCGAGAGGATGGGGATTCCACTCCCTCGCTGACCTGATTGCGCTTGTTCGTGGGCTGTAGCCCCTACGCAATGTTCGTTAGTGCTGGTCCATTCATGTGTGCGTGCGTGAACTCCACCATCTACACAGTGCTCCCAGTAACCTTTAATGCACCAAATAACGTCAATCCTTATGTTGTTAAAATACTTTTAAAGGGGATCCAGCAATTTGCAGAGCAGCCACAAACGCAGAGAAATGCATAAATGTTTTATAATTAGAGCATTTCGCATGTGCTTCGGAAGCGGTGCTCTCCACCCCCCGACCCTGCCCTATTCGGCGCCACGACCAGGCCAATTTCGCTACGGCAACATGCTCTTTGACTCGCTATGGCGGCGGGACGGACGACGGACTCCTATGCTGGGCGTAATGGATGGGGCACCGTGGGGTATTCTAGTTTTCAGTTGTGGTATGCAGAAATTCGTCACGAGACGCTTGAAATTATTACGCCGAAAAGTGCTTCATAGTTCCCTCGCTCGTTTCTTTCACCCTTCTGAGGTCCGTTTGACATATTTATCGTCAGCCACCGTTTTTATCAACGACTGGTTGAAAAGAACAGCTTTATTTTTGGTAAATGTCACCACAACAAAAACCAAATCGTTGCATAAACAAATTGTACACACTGAGCGAATCAGTAGCCGGCACTAATGTTAATGAAAACATGGGGGTCACCCGTCCTCAGTGAACATCAGAAATGACCTTAAATCCGCCACTATCTGATAGTCGTAATTCTTGGAATTCGCTTTCCTCCAGAAGGGAAAGTTAACTTGGGTGGAAGCCAAATCTGGAAGAGACGTCTGCAGTTGGGGAACGAGTGGGAGCAAAATTTGGGAGACGACACCATCAAGTGGGGAATGATGGATGACCGTCTTAAGCAGAGTATGAAGTTATATTTAAAAAAGAAGACATTGTGAGGAGGATGTGAACTCAAAGGCGCATACACCAGCTGACCACTTTCAACTCGAGACGACTGGAACGTCACTTTTCAGCTGCGCCTGCCCTGCGAGCGAACTTTTTTCTTTCTCTTTCCTTATTCTAAAACTGTTTACTCTATTTTCCCTCGCTAGTCATGACGGGAGTCCGAAATCAAACTGCAACTTGCGATTACCTCCTCTCAAATGAGCGGTGATCGGAGTGGGTAATCCGACGCATAGGAAGGGGAGGGCTTGTTTGAAATCTCCTTTAGAAGACTGTTAAGCGTGGAAATGAATTCGATGGTTCACGTAATATATTGAGCAAGCAACGTATCTGAGCGGAAAAGTATGGCAAATGGACGCTGAATAAGAAATGAATAAGTGCGAGGAGGTGCAGTCAATCCGAGCGGTAAATAACCGAGTAACGCTAGCAGTGAGACGTTGCTATCCACTTGTGGGCCTTACCCGACAAGCTTTTATAATCCGTTCACTATACCTGCCATGTGTCTCTCGTCAGTTTTGCATGAGACGCTTGTTGCAAATACTTTTGTCTTGCTACCTGCATATCGACGCATTTCCTAATTAAGCTGGCAGGTGACGATCGTTGTGCGCATAAGTAAAGAGCACTATAAAAGTTAAAGAACGCGGTTCTGCTTGTATAAGCGGTAGAATAACGGCTCGGAAACTTCCACTTCCAAGTATCTCTTCTCCTCCTGCCATGCCATTAGCGTTCCCCATTTTCTCCTCCAGTGTTTTTTTGTTTAAATGAGGGAGCTAACAAGTGAGTGGAAATCAATATTTTAGTTCTTTTTCCGCTTAACAGCACAAGGCGTGCATTTTATGAAAGCATTCTCTGAAATATTCGATTAAGTTTGTGTGAAAATTTTGAAAAGCTTGATTATGCCAATTAAGGTCGGAACTGGGTCAAAGTGCGGTCATGTTTTGAAACTTTCGCCGTGGGGAAGGTGCCTGTTGAGTTCTTCCTATGCTGGGGACAGAAATAGCACATGATCCACACCGAGCACCGTCCGCAGTGATGGGATGCGTTGAGAGCCCGTCACCCGTTGTGCAATGTAATGTCCACCCACCAGAGTTGTGCAACACGCATACGCCAAACTGAGCATTTCATCACGCCCTAAACACTGACATCGCCGCGAGGTTAAACATTTCACTCATGGGAACAGCGCTGTGCACATCTGCTCCAAAATTCCACTGGCCACGTCAAACACACGGAAATCAGTACGCCCGGTACGTGAAGAATGAGGAAAAAAAGGAGCACAAAATCGGGTGGGTTGTAGTGGGACACGAATAAACAACTGAACTCGCACACGACCGTTGCAACACTGGCGAACATGATTACCTCAGAGTTATAAAGTACACACTTGTGATTAATATCAAGAGGTTATATATACATGCTTGTCGTTACCTCCCTCTTGGGGCATGCTAGGAAAATGGCACTTTTAATGCGGTAGGCCAGCTTAAACGAACGGGGTAGCAAAATTGGCCCCGTTGGATGCGGACTAGCTGGTTCCGTTCGCGGGTCGGCTGGAACCGCAGCGGTGAGCAGCTGTCAGTAGTGGAGAGTGCTGTATTTGGGATGGTGGGGCAGCAGAGTACATGAGAAAGTGATTTAATGCTGCGAAGTGAAGCTGGTGACCGACTAGCTGGTTCCGTTCGCGGGTCGGCTGCAACCGCAGCGGTGAGCAGCTGTCAGTAGTGGAGAGTGCTGTATTTGGGATGGTGGGGCAGCAGAGTACATGAGAAAGCGAGGAGCACGTGCAAATGCTTTCGTGCGAGGGGATGTTGCCCTATATGCTTATACTTTAATATAGCAACAATCCGTCGAGCGTACGAGTTTTTGGAAGCTGAAAGGATGGAAAAGTCGAAATCGACAGGATAATTTTATGCGGATCCGAGGTGAAATGTAAGGTAAACGAAGGAGACACATAAGGGTGATCACGTTTCAGGCTTTCGCTGTTGAGGTGAACACCCGAATTTCACGAAGGCCCTCGTCAGAACGATACGCACAGCCCTGTTAGTTTAGAATCAAATATAGTTTTTAGAATAGGGAGACAGAGGAAGAGGGAGATCTTTCTAGAAGTCAGTCTCATACTAAAAATCCATTTTTTTCTCTTATGTTGCGACCTGACCGGCTATTGAATGCTGCCTGAAATAGGTTCATTTTAAGATATTTCTTGTACCTCAACTGCTGGCGGCGTCAGTTAATGGAATTGGAAAGAAATGCATGAGTCATCTCCCGATGTACATTGCGTGCTTAATTTCGGAACACAAAGGTGCTCAGGTGAAGGTGGTACGAGGATGCACAGGTGGTGCACGTTATGCACAGATAACGCAGTTTAGAAACAGGTCTTTGGTGGACCTTGGCAAAATGGTATAGCCGAGGTACAGCTGGTACGGGTCATGCTAAGATCAATGCTGAAAACTCTTAGAGACATGTATTAGTCACTGTCGTACATGTGAAACATGATTGACTTCTTTACACTAATGGGACGGCTCTTGCCAAGGGAAGGTACAGATCGCTGGCAAACGTCGTGAAAGCGCTATGTTTACAGCGGAAGCGATCCATTGATGAACACTGTATCAAATAAGTGTAATGGCTGCCTAACGTTTCTGCACGCACTCCGTGGTTGTCGCTCCGGAGCCAGCGTTTCTGTTTTCCATTTCGGTTTGGTCTCTCTTGCTCTCGCCAGATCCGAAAACGTCTTCCCTCGTTCACCTCTTTCGTTGCGAACTCTAAAATGCCAGAAGCCAATGGTTGGATGCAGTTTATCGGACATTTCTACGCATAATGAACAGAAACTGTGGCGGCTATGTATGTTTGAGGAATCCTGTAACAGAAGGGGGAGGGGACCCAGAACAGAAGGCGAGAAGGTATCGAAAACGCCTCAGAGTCTGTTCTTCGTAACGCTGCCAACTGCTCACTTATCTGTAATATGAGTAGCGAAGTTTTGTAAAAGTGAGTTTTAATATGAAGGTAGCTGAGCTGTGCTGGAAGACGATGCCGAACCGTGCATTGACGACGTTGGCGTTTGATCGTGCAGGTAACGCGTACCAGGTGGTCTACCCTTCTGCACCTGCATACAACAATACCGCTTTCCCACTGAGCACACCTGACACATGTGCCTTCGAGCTTATTCCACATCGCGTCTTTGTTGGAGGATTTACCACCGCGGTCAGTTTTAACTTATTTATTACAAATTTGTCGTCTCATATTTTCCCCTACCGTACTAGCTCTTACAAGTCCCTGCTAGGGCTAAAAAAAAAAAAATTTTCAAGATATTTATTCGAAGTAGGGGACTATTTGGAAAGGGAGGGGGGGAGGAACATATTTTTCAGGCTTTGCTGAGTGGCATGACTAGTGTGCTTCTGAACTAAGGACAGGCCGATGACGAGGCAGTTTTTTGCCATGTTTAGGTAGCAGGCAGGAAATATTTGATGCGGAGGGGGGTATGTGGAGAAAGGCTTTAATTGGGATGATACGATATATCTGAAGCGTTTTGCAAAAAAAGAAAATGCAGGAGGTCGGAAAAGAAGCGAGCGAATGCATGCGAGAACAGTAGTCCCATTTGAGAAGAAAGTTTCGTGAAGAGGGAGCTTCTGATATTGTAGGTGGAACAAATTTTATGTCCCAAAACTTATCGAGGAGCTATACTTCCCGCTGAATAGAATATCGGCTTTGTTTTACATCTCTAAAACCCCTTGCTTTCTCAAGTATCACAGACTGCACTGAGCTGATTATCAGAATTCCATCGAAGGTTTTTGAAGGAGGGAAGGGGGTTATTCAACACCCTGAACAACGATATACTGATTTTGTTTCGTTCTTTAAACCACATCTAGGTCCCCTCTACACCTATTTACCACAGTTGACCCGAAGCTGCGAGGCCATTCTTCGGGATGTTCCTTAGAGTGGTTGCAGCGGAAAATAAAGTCGGTGTTCATGTTCAGCATATCGAATAACCTCTTAGGCATGTTTCGGTAAAATCCTATTTCCGCAACATTGGGCGCCTAAACGAGGCCCAGTCTTACCAGGGCCCTTAGTTTATGACAGAACAAGAGCAGCGTTGCTAGCAGTGTGCGCTTGATGCATGCCTCGTGTAAAGCTCCTTTCACTTTCCATCTCTTTATGGCAATGGACAGCTGCACAACGGTTGCAGCATATTCGGACGTATTGGGTATCGTTGAGAAGTGGAAGTTCGCACATGTCGAACACCTCGGATTTTGCGTCTTAGGGCAGTAGTGGGCTTCCACACCACACATCGCTTCATTCACGAAATATGCGTCGAAGATCTCGTGTTTAAAGTTTTACTGTTTATTAATAAATGCATTTTTCGTGCGAGGGGATGTTGCCCTATATGCTTATACTTTAATATAGCAACAATCCGTCGAGCGTACGAGTTTTTGGAAGCTGAAAGGATGGAAAAGTCGAAATCGACAGGATAATTTTATGCGGATCCGAGGTGAAATGTAAGGTAAACGAAGGAGACACATAAGGGTGATCACGTTTCAGGCTTTCGCTGTTGAGGTGAACACCCGAATTTCACGAAGGCCCTCGTCAGAACGATACGCACAGCCCTGTTAGTTTAGAATCAAATATAGTTTTTAGAATAGGGAGACAGAGGAAGAGGGAGATCTTTCTAGAAGTCAGTCTCATACTAAAAATCCATTTTTTTCTCGTATGTTGCGACCTGACCAACTATTGAATGCTGCCTGAAGTAGGTTCATTTTAAGGTATTTCTTGTACCTCAACTGCTGGCGGCGTCAGTTAATGGAATTGGAAAGAAATGCATGAGTCATCTCCCGATGTACATTGCGTGCTTAATTTCGGAACACAAAGGTGCTCAGGTGAAGGTGGTACGAGGATGCACAGGTGGTGCACGTTATGCACAGATAACGCAGTTTAGAAACAGGTCTTTGGTGGACCTTGGCAAAATGGTATAGCCGAGGTACAGCTGGTACGGGTCATGCTAAGATCAATGCTGAAAACTCTTAGAGACATGTATTAGTCATTGTCGTACATGTGAAACATGATTGACTTCTTTACACTAATGGGACGGCTCTTGCCAAGGGAAGGTACAGATCGCTGGCAAACGTCGTGAAAGCGCTATGTTTACAGCGGAAGCGATCCATTGATGAACACTGTATCAAATAACTGTAATGGCTGCCTAACGTTTCTGCACGCACTCCGGGGTTGTCGCTCCGGAGCCAGCGTTTCTGTTTTCCATTTCGGCTTGGTCTGTCTTGCTCTCGCCAGATCCGAAAACGTCTTCCCTCGTTCACCTCTTTCGTTGCGAACTCTAAAATGCCAGAAGCCAATGGTTGGATGCAGTTTATCGGACATTTCTACGCATAATGAACAGAAACTGTGGCGGCTATGTATGTTTGAGGAATCCTGTAACAGAAGGGGGAGGGGACCCAGAACAGAAGGCGAGAAGGTATCGAAAACGCCTCAGAGTCTGTTCTTCGTAACGCTGCCAACTGCTCACTTATCTGTAATATGAGTAGCGAAGTTTTGTAAAAGTGAGTTTTAATATGAAGGTAGCTGAGCTGTGCTGGAAGACGATGCCGAACCGTGCATTGACGACGTTGGCGTTTGATCGTGCAGGTAACGCGTACCAGGTGGTCTACCCTTCTGCACCTGCATACAACAATACCGCTTTCCCACTGAGCACACCTGACACATGTGCCTTCGAGCTTATTCCACATCGCGTCTTTGTTGGAGGATTTACCACCGCGGTCAGTTTTAACTTATTTATTACAAATTTGTCGTCTCATATTTTCCCCTACCGTACTAGCTCTTACAAGTCCCTGCTAGGGCTAAAAAAATCAGAATTTTCAAGATATTTATTCGAAGTAGGGGACTATTTGGAAAGGGAGGGGGGGAGGAACATATTTTTCAGGCTTTGCTGAGTGGCATGACTAGTGTGCTTCTGAACTAAGGACAGGCCGATGACGAGGCAGTTTTTTGCCATGTTTAGGTAGCAGGCAGGAAATATTTGATGCGGAGGGGGGTATGTGGAGAAAGGCTTTAATTGGGATGATACGATATATCTGAAGCGTTTTGCAAAAAAAGAAAATGCAGGAGGTCGGAAAAGAAGCGAGCGAATGCATGCGAGAACAGTAGTCCCATTTGAGAAGAAAGTTTCGTGAAGAGGGAGCTTCTGATATTGTAGGTGGAACAAATTTTATGTCCCAAAACTTATCGAGGAGCTATACTTCCCGCTGAATAGAATATCGGCTTTGTTTTACATCTCTAAAACCCCTTGCTTTCTCAAGTATCACAGACTGCACTGAGCTGATTATCAGAATTCCATCGAAGGTTTTTGAAGGAGGGAAGGGGGTTATTCAACACCCTGAACAACGATATACTGATTTTGTTTCGTTCTTTAAACCACATCTAGGTCCCCTCTACACCTATTTACCACAGTTGACCCGAAGCTGCGAGGCCATTCTTCGGGATGTTCCTTAGAGTGGTTGCAGCGGAAAATAAAGTCGGTGTTCATGTTCAGCATATCGAATAACCTCTTAGGCATGTTTCGGTAAAATCCTATTTCCGCAACATTGGGCGCCTAAACGAGACCCAGTCTTACCAGGGCACTTAGTTTATGACAGAACAAGAGCAGCGTTGCTAGCAGTGTGCGCTTGATGCATGCCTCGTGTAAAGCTCCTTTCACTTTCCATCTCTTTATGGCAATGGACAGCTGCACAACGGTTGCAGCATATTCGGACGTATTGGGTATCGTTGAGAAGTGGAAGTTCGCACATGTCGAACACCTCGGATTTTGCGTCTTAGGGCAGTAGTGGGCTTCCACACCACACATCGCTTCATTCACGAAATATGCGTCGAAGATCTCGTGTTTAAAGTTTTACTGTTTATTAATAAATGCATTGAACACCATGGCACAGTAGTGCTCGTTGCATGCACCGTCCTAAAAAATGGTCGAACGCGATTCATGGTTACTATTGTATTAAAGGGTAGATATCGTTGTTGTTCTTCTTTTACTGGCCAGTTGATCTTATGGAACTTCAAAGCTATAGTAACGTCACACTGCATTTATGCGGGCACAACTTGTTAGCTTTGCATTTATTTTAGACGACGGAATCTGAACTGCGTGCCCTTTTCGAAAGATTCGGTGACGTGCGTGAAGTAAAGCTGATCCGCAATGGAGAGGGTACTTCGAAAGGGTACGGTTTCGTAACATTCGATTCAGAGGAGGAGGCAAAAGCGGTCATTGCGGTTAGCGATTATTTGCTATTTGTTACATTTCACACTTTGTTCGCGAAGCTCGCTTATGCGACATATCATTAAGTTACGCAGTCGCGCAGAAATTTTTGTGAAACGTTTGCCAATAAAACATATAAGAGTGATGGTTAATTGTGGCGATTTGCCAGAAAGTATGTAACTTGCACAAAAACTCGGCTTTGAAATAGAAACTGGACGTCGGCAAGCTAAATGAGCCGCCAACGCCAGTTGAGACCACTTATGCTGCGCCGTTGTCGTTTGATGTGACGATGGTAAGGGAAATTTGAAGAAGAGAAGAAGAGAAAAAGACAAAAACGAGAGAACTTTGAGGAAGAGGATCATTGTGCTTTCACTACGAACGATCGTTTACCTCTCATCTATATCTAGGAGCAGTCGCACTGCAAATCGCTTAATCTGACGTTTGATTGCCATTGTCTGCTTCCCTGGTGTTGAGGTTCGAAGTGTAACCGTCACAGCCGCGAAATGTTATTACTATTTTCATTTTGCGTTCAACGTAGAAGTGAATTTGTGCTTTTATTGGCGAATCAGCTTTCAGTAATTCATCTATCGAGCTGGGTAACTCTTGGAAATGCCGTTATCATGGATGAATTTTCCCGCTCACTATCCTCCAATTTGGAGAGGTTGTTGCTAGTTCCAGCCAGATTTGAGACTGAAATCACAAACGGCTGAGAAGAAGTAGTTTGAAATGTTTGAAAGGGGAAGAGGAAAGCGGGATAAGTTCAGAGAAGAAAGTGATGAAAATAGCAAGACTGATTCTGACTCAAGAGAAGGCCGAGGTTGCAATCAGGTTCCGAATTTGACAGGCCGTATTATTTATTTGACGATTATTTCTGATGAAGAGCGGACTCCGGCGTTAGCTCCTAAGCTCAATCTAGACATGTCCATTCCGGAACCTACAAGAATTTCTGGTCATGAAAAGAGCTGAAGTGAGAGGATCGACCCTGGTTTATGGATTGCAGATAAACTGCGGGTCGACTCGGAGAGTTCATTCCCTCTCCCCTCCCCCACTTTTCACGGACGCATATGGGTCTTTCGTTTAAAGCGTAGTTTTCAGTGGACTAATAGATTACGGTTAAATATTTTACTAAACTGGGCACGATGCACCTCGTTGCAATGCTCATGTGTGGCAGTGTGCAACTATTCAGCAGTTCTTTTTCTTCTTCACGCATCGGAAGCTTTCTGTTGCAGCCGTTTTTGCGGTAGTGTCGTAATGCGAACGTCGTTATGCGCGTTTTCATAAATAGTTTTATTCCCTAAATGCACTTTTATGTGTTATGAGTGCTGCATTGCTGGTGGCGTGGGTAAGTAAGCACCACGCTAGTGATCCGCATCACCTCTTTCTGAGTTGTTTGTTTGGGTGATTTTGGTGGTGTCGTTTATTGTTAATGCAGTTGTGGGCGTGGCACTTTCGGTTGAGGTTTTCGTCGTGGCGCTCATTCGCCACCTCGCTACAAATGCTCTGACAAACGCTTTCGTGCTTTGATGGAAAAATAGTCAATATACAATTTGAGTTCAATAGATGGTACCATAGGTTTTTACCAGAAAAGGGTGGATGTGTGGCTCAGTAGGGTGTAAAGCTCGAAAGGTCAAAGGTCGAACAGTTTGCAAGAGAGCCGGATTCGGCCTCCGGATTGTGCTTCAACTGTCAGTGTTATCACATCAGTATGCAGTATTTTGCTAAAGAAAAATTATTTAACTTATCGTGTCGTGCCACTGTGTTTTCAGAGAGGTGAAAATGAGAAGCTCGAGCTCAAGGGCCGCCGTC
Source organism: Toxocara canis (assembly GCA_000803305.1). Taxonomy (NCBI): domain Eukaryota; kingdom Metazoa; phylum Nematoda; class Chromadorea; order Rhabditida; family Toxocaridae; genus Toxocara; species Toxocara canis. The sequence continues at coordinate 300,309 of JPKZ01003183.1, forward strand.
TGAATTTGGGCCCAGCCGTACGCCGAGCTATATGTGGACCACGTTTTTCTCAACGTTAATCTTTTTTATTCGCTCTGTTCGTGTGTTTATTTTTCGCGGTAATACACTGTTAGACTTTCATAAGAGAGCACGCGTTGTTTCGTTCAGCTGAGATAGAATTAAAGCCAGATGAAAAGCCGCGAGCATTATCGAATTTTTAAAGGTGATCCTATAGGGACGAGTGAATTTGGCACTGGCAAGAAGGAGAGACGATGGCGAATGATTTATTAGGGGAGAGAGCACGAGCGCGTTTGAGCCTTAGGTACGCTCACGTACATCTCGAAAACTATCGCAAGAAATTGCGGGTGGGAAGATGAAATCTGATTGCATCTTTCAATGAGGGCGGAAATGGATACAAAATTCCGGAATTTTTTTACTTTAATGCTGTTTCTAAGCGCAAACCGAAGTGACCGAAAATGGTAAAAAGCTGTTCATTCAGATATTCGCGCAGAACTTTGCGGGAAATGGGAGAGTGGTGTGCTTGTGTATGGTTGCAGTGTTCAGTGCTCGTAAATTAGCGCACCCATCAAAACGACTGTTATATGTGTTCGTCCACCAGTGGCAGTTCTGTATTTTCAGAATACACATTGAGCACTGCGACGGGGCAAATTTTAACGGCAAACGCTTACGGAGGGTTTTCGTACGCGTATCCGCAAAGTCCGTGTATGGTATTATCACCCACGCAGACGACACCATCTTTCGTATATTCGTCGCCTGCCTCCGTTCCCTCTGTATTTGTTTATCCGTCTGGAACGAGCGTAAGTCTCGTTTCCTTCGATTTTACGCAGTTTGCTGGACAGTCTTCTGATGGATAACTGTTGAAGATGTCGATGCACCCAAATAAATTACCACCGTAGGCTTCCGTTTTTTAAGTGAAAGTTGGTTGAGTGAAGCTCTGTGAGATTTGAATAAAGTTCCACAATGCTTATCTTGCAGGGGTATGAGAATTCGCAAACACCAGTGCAAATGTTGGCGGCGAGTGCTGAGTCTGTGGTGCCAGCTGCAGGCAACGCCACATCAATAGAAATAGACCCTAACAATCGTCCACCGGATGCTTTCTCGGTCGCGGTGTATGCTACGCCTCAGATGCAACGATCACCAAATAACTGTTGCATCACACCGAGCGAATCTTTCGTCTCTGTCGCACAGCCTCTCACTCCTGTTAGTCCATTGCTTTTATTAACATATGGCCCTGGGGTTCTGTTCGAAATACCTTCGGGGAATAAATTCAGTTATAGGTAGATCTATCCTTCCGCCGGTTTTAGAAGTTCTCAGTTATCTAATATCTTTTTCGTAAACGACTAACTGCGTTGCAATATCTCTTTGGCATGCATTTACGCCGATTTTCTCATCCGGTAGGTTGGTTAGTCGAATTTCGGCAATTCCTGATTACAGGTGTCATGGATATGGATGCTGTATACTGTTTTTATTTTAACATTTCATTACTATATAGGTAATAAAAAAATAAAGTGCTGCAAATGACGGTACCGTACAGGAGGAATTATAAGGGAGCCTTCAAGTTGAGACTTCGGGGCTCGTACCGTTTCAGCTGGTCAAAGAGGAAAGGGAACCTAAGTCAAATGAGAAACTGGATATTATGGGGAGGAGGAGGCTTATATCAAAGACATGTTCAAGGGAAGGTAAATTTATACATGGATCGAAAGTTTGAAGGAAGGCTGTTTTTTTTAAGGGGGGTGGGGTGGGGTGGGAGAAGGGCGAGGCTTTCGCGAACAACCTTGTCTAGTGAGGGACCGCATTCGACGTTATGCATCATCGGTACTGACTAATGATCATGAGTTCTAAGTTTTTTTTGTTAAAATGATACAAATCTGTTAAAATGCCCAGAAATTTCCCCACCTACAGCTAACCACTTCCTTTTCCCTGTTTGATACGCTGCTGACATTCGACGCCGACGGATCTGCCTTGCTGACTTTCGTTCCACTCCTTGGAGAAAAAGCAGCTGGCAATACGATTAATGTAAACAAAACATCTTTTCATGATATGAACTGTGTGAAGTTCGCGGCTTTCTTGAAGTCGGAATCGTTCAACGGGAAGGCTGTTTTGAGGAAACGTTATTTAAGGTGACAGGGCGTATTTGTGCACAGTTCAGGTAACACCGTCGGTGATAAGCCAACAGACGTGCGGATATCCGTCAGGTGCTTATTATGTACCGGCAAATGTGCAGAATATCGATATGACTCACTATTCGCAAATGAATCCACCAATTGCGATGGCACCCTACATTGCTGCACCGAATACCATCCATTCGGTTAGTGTTTTCCTTTTCAGTGTTTGCTTTCTTCGAGCTCGCCGTTGCACCAACGAACAACGCACTTTTAGGTTCCACAATCATTACGAAAGATATTTCACCTTGAGTACCTGGAACGGCTGTGATTCCGTCGATTTCGCCGTTCTTTCTATCGATGCAGCTGGCAAATTTCCTACCTATCGCCATCCTGAGCTTGCCGCATCCAAGCAACGCCATATAGGTGTCCCAGCAGATCTTCCCATCTTGTCAGCGATCTGCCGTGCGACCGCTTAACATCTCTTGAGTGCTGTTCAACGATTCGATTAGTTCGTCCGTTGTCTTTCATCCTGGCTACGTGACTGGCCCGTCTTTGTTTTCTTTTGTACATCTCTTCAACAACGTCTCTCCACCAGGTCTAGAACGCAAATCTTCGTTCGCAATGTGTTGTAGTCTACTAACACCCACCTGCGTTGTGTAGTCTACTACACAGTCTACTAACACCCACCGTTCCATGGCTCGCTGAGTTGTTGCTAATTTGTTTTCTTCAGCAAGCGTGGTGTTCCATGTTCCACACCCATACAGTAGAACGGGGACGACTGTGAAATTGAAAAGTTCTGCTTTCACGGACGGTGTTATCTTCGTATCGCAGAAGATATCCTTGAGCTTGGTGAAGGCTATCCCCGCCGCTCTTCTTCTCCTGCCCAGCTCCAGACCGAAATCGTTGTTCATTTGCACAATTTGTCCCAGGTGTGAATACTGTTCCATGAGCTCGATGTTCTCACTACCAAGTTTCATGGTGAACTGAAAACAAAATGCATACTTCATCCACTGCGTTTTACTGTCGTGGATGCTGAGTCCAACTTTCTTGCCCTTATTGAGTTCATTTAGCAATTTCTGGAACTTTTTTGGTTCAGCTGCAGCGAGTACTACATCATCTGCAAAGAGAAGTATCTGAAGTTCTTCGCCGTCAAAATTGAAACCGCCTGCAGTGTCCGTTTTGCTCCTCGAAAGCCTTCTCACCTTCGAGAGCTGGTGAGGCTTTCGAGGAGCAGATGTCTCCCTGTTTTACGCCTCTTCCGATTTTTATACTTGTTGGCGTTTCGAATAGCGTAAATTCCCTGTGCGGTTCGGATAGTGAATCGTCGATGATACGAATGTACACGCGATCAACTCCCTGATCGGAGAGGCCTTGGAATACTGCGTTGTGATGCATCGAGTCAAAGGCGGAAAATGTAGTCAATTGTAGGCAGACTCCCTTTCGGAAGTCTGCCTGCGCACTTCTTGTATTTTCATCGAGCATTGATTCAATCCTGTTATAGATTACTCTCATTAAAAGTTTGTGGACATGTGGTAGCAGACTTACCGGACGACAGTTGCGAATGTCCTCGTGGTTTCCTTTTTAGGGTATCAGAACTGTTTGCGACCGCTTCCGTTCCGCAGGAGTTCCTCGAAGTGTAGATAACACGAACACCAAGTACTCAACGGTTTTGCAAGTATTTCGCCGGGAGTTCGGATTCGTTCCGCGCGTATTCGGTCAACACCTGCAGCTATCTTTTGCTTCATGGCACATGTCGCTTCTTCGACCTCATTGGTTGTTTCTTCCTGGGCAGACGATGCCAAAATTAGATCGGTGGCTTTTACTGGAAAAATCGGCGAGGACAGTTGTTCGTAGAATGTTTTGCATATTTCTTACATCCCTTTGCGCCGATTGTTCTTTCTCCTGCTCCGTCGACGAATGCGGTAGGGATTTTCTGATGCAGTTGTGCCTCTTTGCATGCTTTCTTCCTAGTCTTCCCTTTTGTTGTTCCATAACTTCTCTTTCCAGTAAGCGTTATAATCTTCTGTCATCTTCTTTCGTAATATTTTGCACAGAAGTTTGTATTCTAGTCCCATGTTGCCCTTCGCGACCGTTTGTCGCTTTTTACAAAGAAGACCGATCGTAGCAGTGCAAAGTCGATGCCGGGGCTGTTTTACGACGTTCACAGCGACAGCAACTTTACATTTCTCAAGCTTCTTGAGGAGGTAGCCGTAATCCTTGTTTATATTGCCATCAAAAATGTCCCATCACTCATCCTTAATTGCTTACAAGAAGAGATCGGGGGCAAATTGCTTGGGCCTTTCCCAATAAAATTCTTTCCTTCGAATTCTTTCGTTTGCCTGGAAATCAAATGCAACTTTTGCTCTTAAGAGACAGTGATTTGAATGAACGGATACGGCAGATTCCGATATTAAGGCGACGTCCGTCACCAGCCTTCGTTTGTCTGTAAGAACGTAATCGATTTCATTTCTCGTTTTGCCGTTTGGAGAGCGCCACGTCGAGCGTCTCCCGAGCCTTTTAGTGAACAAAGAATTCATAACATAGAGCTTGACAGACTTAGCGAAATCGGCGAGTCTTCTGTCCCTTTCATTCCTTTTCCGAAGTCCGAAATTGCCGATGTACTGTTCCGATCTCCTTCTTGTTCCCAGCTTTGCGTTGAAGTCATCGAGGATTACCGTGGGAGTCGACTTTCTTCAAATGATTTACTCGAATCCGTCATCAAATCATTCAACTTCCTCTTCGTCTGATGCAAATGTGGGAGCGTAGATCGCGTTTATTTTCAATATGGTCTTCTTGATGTTCTCCCTAAAGAGCACGCCGAGACATGCAGAAATGATTTCACACGATGCTACCTTGCTCATTATTTGAGGTCGTACGATGAATCCAACGCCTCCAACTCCTCCTTCAGCAGCTTTCAGCATTACTTGTGTGCCGTCTCTCCACTTTGCGTTCAGTTCTTTCTTCCTTCTGGTCTCATTTATTGCCAGGATGTCGATACGGACTTTTCTGATTTCTTGCATCAGCAGATCATCCGGGTGATCGCTGTGGACTGTCCGAGTGTTGAGGGTTCCCAAGAATATATTGCATACGGACGGCCTCAATACTGCAAGATTCTTAGCACCGTTTGCTTCCTTGTCAGTTCCTTAGCTACCGTCACTGCGAAGGCGACGGGGCTGCGCATGACTGAGGGCCATCCTCTTTCATCCTACTTTTCATACTGCTGTGGCCGGTAGTAAATCGCCTGGTGTCGCCTACTGGCGACGTGGGTTTCCGCTATTCGGAATCCCTTCTTCTAGCCTCTCTTCCACGAAGTGCCTGCAAAGCAATAGGGGCTGCGGTCTTTTTCGGCGGACCGTACTCGTCGTGACACGAAACCCTCACTGGGTATTGTGGCCATTTTTTAAGTGCTGGCGTGCCACCGCCAACCCCAGCCAAACCCTGATGTATTTCGCCGCTAGTTGGTTCGCGCCTGCTTATTCAATATATTCACAAATAACCGTCATATCTGACGGACGTTCCACAAGTCACCACCGCAACGAGCCGAGCAAAAGTGGGCACAACCGGTCAACAATCGCTCGACTTGTTCAGCTATTACGAAAGATAAAAAATGTTAACGGACGTATGAAATCGATCCTGGTATTGTGCCACTTGCGCAACTCTTGCATTTTTTTCTCGTACGCTACCTCCTCCTTTTTGCTTTTCCTTTTCTCTGCGTCTCTCTCATCGCTTCCCCAGCCCCTCCTCAGTTTGAACTTTTCTCAGCTCTTCTCAAGTTTTTGCCTCACCCTTCTATTATTCCCTCTCTGCTTCTTCCAAATAAAAACGTAAATGACGTTTTTGAGTGAGCTCATAAAACAGATTTTTGCGTTCATCCTATTCCTAGTCTTGTGGTGATGGAGGAATGAGGAGCGGGTTCATGATTATTGCCAACAAATCCTTCGCATCAGTAATTTATTACGAAGTCTTTCTTGTTGCAGTGACACATTATGTGTATTTGCAATGCGGATTGTGTATGTTAATAACATGCGTTGTACTGCGCATACTTATTATTTAAATGTAGCTCGTTCTCTGTTAGTATTTTGCGGCAATGTTGTTTCTTTCCTGACCGTAATTCTTTAATGATCTTATTTTGGAGAGCTCTTCACCATTTGATAGGTCAAGGTAATTGGTTTCTATCCTTTTCTCTTTCATGGATCCATTAAGTTGCTCTGGATTTGTGAGGAAACGGTTCATTCGTCCTTTGTTACGCTGATGAATAGCGGTGTGAGCAATGAGTGCTTTTTAAACTGTATCATGTGATTCCTATTTCTTCAGGCGTTTGGCTTTTTCTTCCCTGAATTCTGGTCTGTGCCACGCACCCTACCACAGTTGACGGTTCTGGGAGCGATATTTGCATCTCCGGGATTCAGATCAGTGATGAGCTTATCCCCTCGTCCAACCTCCTCCGTCCTTCCCGAACTTAGTCACGATCATGGTTGCAACTGGGATTTAGATGTGACAGTTGTCGCATTTGTAGGTGAAGAGGAGTGCGCAGTCAATGGCAGTACCAACGTCAGTCAGCGGTTCGCTAGTACGGGATCGCCGTAAAGGACAACGTTCCAACACAGAATGGATTCCGGCTGGATGGCAGGCTACAACTCAGGTCAAATCACCATCAGTTTGACGAATTTCTTTATTCATTGCCTCATAGCTCAGTTCGTTTGCATTGCTTCCATCTCCGAAAATGCACTGCCCATGCGAACTCTGATCGGCAGCCTAGTCGATACTTTCCCTGAGGTGGGATTGTTTGGACACAAGTGTCAGTGGGTCTAAAAGGTGAGTGGTGAGAGCGCTTATTTCATTACTAAATTCTAGAAAACGCACATTGGATCTGAATTAAGGAGTTCGGAATAAGGTAGCTTCAGAGAGGTTTCAAACTAAGTACTTCGAAGCCGTTCCGGAAGACCTTCCTGTACATTTGTTTTGGTCGTTTCTCCCTTGTTCGAGCATTAGATTTCTTAAAAAGGGAAGGAAGGGGGGGAGGGGGGAAGCTTCAGCTATTACTTCAATATAGTGAGAGTCACACTGTCCTCCAGGCCATTTTTGCCTTCGGCTGCTCTGGTTTTCTGACTTGTAAATCTCCGCATGATTCGAGTATCTGTAGAGATTTTCCGCCATCGTTGGCAGTCGTTACAGACTGGGGTCGGCGTGGAAAAGAAAAAGTCGCTCCTCGCGGAAATAGAAGCTATTTTTTCAAGTATAGTTGCTTACAATTGGTTATTACATAGTGCGCCACACTTGGTCTGCCTTACAATGTCCCCTGACACGTCGCGGAGGTTGCAATTAAGCCGTGCCATTCCCACAGTATGTTATAAAATGTATCTCATGTTGGCTTGGAGATAGAATGGCATAAACTTAAAGCAGCTGAAGGTTAAGGGTTGTAGAGAAGAGAGGAAGAGGTAGCCAAAAAAATAGATTTTTTAATGACA
>JPKZ01003183.1:308894-336404 GCA_000803305.1 Toxocara canis
CTTGCTCATTATTTGAGGTCGCACGACGAATCCAACGCCTCCAACTCCTCCTTCAGCAGCTCCCAGCATTACTTGTGTGCCGTCTCTCCACTTTGCGTTCAGTTCTTTCTTCCTTCTGGTCTCATTTATTGCCAGGATGTCGATACGGACTTTTCTGATTTCTTGCATCAGCAGATCATCCGGGTGATCGCTGTGGACTGTCCGAGTGTTGAGGGTTCCCAAGAATATATTGCATACGGACGGCCTCAATACTGCAAGATTCTTAGCACCGTTTGCTTCCTTGTCAGTTCCTTAGCTACCGTCACTGCGAAGGCGACGGGGCTGCGCATGACTGAGGGCCATCCTCTTTCATCCTACTTTTCATACTGCTGTGGCCGGTAGTAAATCGCCTGGTGTCGCCTACTGGCGACGTGGGTTTCCGCTATTCGGAATCCCTTCTTCTAGCCTCTCTTCCACGAAGTGCCTGCAAAGCAATAGGGGCTGCGGTCTTTTTCGGCGGACCGTACTCGTCGTGACACGAAACCCTCACTGGGTATTGTGGCCATTTTTTAAGTGCTGCCGTGCCACCGCCAACCCCAGCCAAACCCTGATGTATTTCGCCGCTAGTTGGTTCGCGCCTGCTTATTCAATATATTCACAAATAACCGTCATATCTGACGGACGTTCCACAAGTCACCACCGCAACGAGCCGAGCAAAAGTGGGCACAACCGGTCAACAATCGCTCGACTTGTTCAGCTATTACGAAAGATAAAAAATGTTAACGGACGTATGAAATCGATCCTGGTATTGTGCCACTTGCGCAACTCTTGCATTTTTTTCTCGTACGCTACCTCCTCCTTTTTGCTTTTCCTTTTCTCTGCGTCTCTCTCATCGCTTCCCCAGCCCCTCCTCAGTTTGAACTTTTCTCAGCTCTTCTCAAGTTTTTGCCTCACCCTTCTATTATTCCCTCTCTGCTTCTTCCAAATAAAAACGTAAATGACGTTTTTGAGTGAGCTCATAAAACAGATTTTTGCGTTCATCCTATTCCTAGTCTTGTGGTGATGGAGGAATGAGGAGCGGGTTCATGATTATTGCCAACAAATCCTTCGCATCAGTAATTTATTACGAAGTCTTTCTTGTTGCAGTGACACATTATGTGTATTTGCAATGCGGATTGTGTATGTTAATAACATGCGTTGTACTGCGCATACTTATTATTTAAATGTAGCTCGTTCTCTGTTAGTATTTTGCGGCAATGTTGTTTCTTTCCTGACCGTAATTCTTTAATGATCTTATTTTGGAGAGCTCTTCACCATTTGATAGGTCAAGGTAATTGGTTTCTATCCTTTTCTCTTTCATGGATCCATTAAGTTGCTCTGGATTTGTGAGGAAACGGTTCATTCGTCCTTTGTTACGCTGATGAATAGCGGTGTGAGCAATGAGTGCTTTTTAAACTGTATCATGTGATTCCTATTTCTTCAGGCGTTTGGCTTTTTCTTCCCTGAATTCTGGTCTGTGCCACGCACCCTACCACAGTTGACGGTTCTGGGAGCGATATTTGCATCTCCGGGATTCAGATCAGTGATGAGCTTATCCCCTCGTCCAACCTCCTCCGTCCTTCCCGAACTTAGTCACGATCATGGTTGCAACTGGGATTTAGATGTGACAGTTGTCGCATTTGTAGGTGAAGAGGAGTGCGCAGTCAATGGCAGTACCAACGTCAGTCAGCGGTTCGCTAGTACGGGATCGCCGTAAAGGACAACGTTCCAACACAGAATGGATTCCGGCTGGATGGCAGGCTACAACTCAGGTCAAATCACCATCAGTTTGACGAATTTCTTTATTCATTGCCTCATAGCTCAGTTCGTTTGCATTGCTTCCATCTCCGAAAATGCACTGCCCATGCGAACTCTGATCGGCAGCCTAGTCGATACTTTCCCTGAGGTGGGATTGTTTGGACACAAGTGTCAGTGGGCGAAACCCTCACTGGGTATTGTGGCCATTTTTTAAGTGCTGGCGTGCCACCGCCAACCCCAGCCAAACCCTGATGTATTTCGCCGCTAGTTGGTTCGCGCCTGCTTATTCAATATATTCACAAATAACCGTCATATCTGACGGACGTTCCACAAGTCACCACCGCAACGAGCCGAGCAAAAGTGGGCACAACCGGTCAACAATCGCTCGACTTGTTCAGCTATTACGAAAGATAAAAAATGTTAACGGACGTATGAAATCGATCCTGGTATTGTGCCACTTGCGCAACTCTTGCATTTTTTTCTCGTACGCTACCTCCTCCTTTTTGCTTTTCCTTTTCTCTGCGTCTCTCTCATCGCTTCCCCAGCCCCTCCTCAGTTTGAACTTTTCTCAGCTCTTCTCAAGTTTTTGCCTCACCCTTCTATTATTCCCTCTCTGCTTCTTCCAAATAAAAACGTAAATGACGTTTTTGAGTGAGCTCATAAAACAGATTTTTGCGTTCATCCTATTCCTAGTCTTGTGGTGATGGAGGAATGAGGAGCGGGTTCATGATTATTGCCAACAAATCCTTCGCATCAGTAATTTATTACGAAGTCTTTCTTGTTGCAGTGACACATTATGTGTATTTGCAATGCGGATTGTGTATGTTAATAACATGCGTTGTACTGCGCATACTTATTATTTAAATGTAGCTCGTTCTCTGTTAGTATTTTGCGGCAATGTTGTTTCTTTCCTGACCGTAATTCTTTAATGATCTTATTTTGGAGAGCTCTTCACCATTTGATAGGTCAAGGTAATTGGTTTCTATCCTTTTCTCTTTCATGGATCCATTAAGTTGCTCTGGATTTGTGAGGAAACGGTTCATTCGTCCTTTGTTACGCTGATGAATAGCGGTGTGAGCAATGAGTGCTTTTTAAACTGTATCATGTGATTCCTATTTCTTCAGGCGTTTGGCTTTTTCTTCCCTGAATTCTGGTCTGTGCCACGCACCCTACCACAGTTGACGGTTCTGGGAGCGATATTTGCATCTCCGGGATTCAGATCAGTGATGAGCTTATCCCCTCGTCCAACCTCCTCCGTCCTTCCCGAACTTAGTCACGATCATGGTTGCAACTGGGATTTAGATGTGACAGTTGTCGCATTTGTAGGTGAAGAGGAGTGCGCAGTCAATGGCAGTACCAACGTCAGTCAGCGGTTCGCTAGTACGGGATCGCCGTAAAGGACAACGTTCCAACACAGAATGGATTCCGGCTGGATGGCAGGCTACAACTCAGGTCAAATCACCATCAGTTTGACGAATTTCTTTATTCATTGCCTCATAGCTCAGTTCGTTTGCATTGCTTCCATCTCCGAAAATGCACTGCCCATGCGAACTCTGATCGGCAGCCTAGTCGATACTTTCCCTGAGGTGGGATTGTTTGGACACAAGTGTCAGTGGGTCTAAAAGGTGAGTGGTGAGAGCGCTTATTTCATTACTAAATTCTAGAAAACGCACATTGGATCTGAATTAAGGAGTTCGGAATAAGGTAGCTTCAGAGAGGTTTCAAACTAAGTACTTCGAAGCCGTTCCGGAAGACCTTCCTGTACATTTGTTTTGGTCGTTTCTCCCTTGTTCGAGCATTAGATTTCTTAAAAAGGGAAGGAAGGGGGGGGAGGGGGGAAGCTTCAGCTATTACTTCAATATAGTGAGAGTCACACTGTCCTCCAGGCCATTTTTGCCTTCGGCTGCTCTGGTTTTCTGACTTGTAAATCTCCGCATGATTCGAGTATCTGTAGAGATTTTCCGCCATCGTTGGCAGTCGTTACAGACTGGGGTCGGCGTGGAAAAGAAAAAGTCGCTCCTCGCGGAAATAGAAGCTATTTTTTCAAGTATAGTTGCTTACAATTGGTTATTACATAGTGCGCCACACTTGGTCTGCCTTACAATGTCCCCTGACACGTCGCGGAGGTTGCAATTAAGCCGTGCCATTCCCACAGTATGTTATAAAATGTATCTCATGTTGGCTTGGAGATAGAATGGCATAAACTTAAAGCAGCTGAAGGTTAAGGGTTGTAGAGAAGAGAGGAAGAGGTAGCCAAAAAAATAGATTTTTTAATGACACGTTAATGGAGAGAACATTAATAGAGATTTTTAATGACACGTTAATGGAGAGAACATTAATAGAGATTTTTAATGACACGTTAATGGAGAGAACATTAATAGAGATTTTTAATGACACGTTAATGGAGAGAACATTAATAGAGATTTTTAATGACACGTTAATGGAGAGAACATTAATAGAGATTTTTAATGACACGTTAATGGAGAGAACATTAATAGAGATTTTTAATGACACGTTAATGGAGAGAACATTAATAGAGATTTTTAATGACACGTTAATGGAGAGAACATTAATAGAGATTTTTAATGACACGTTAATGGAGAGAACATTAATAGAGATTTTTAATGACACGTTAATGGAGAGAACATTAATAGAGATTTTTAATGACACGTTAATGGAGAGAACATTAATAGAGATTTTTAATGACACGTTAATGGAGAGAACATTAATAGAGATTTTTAATGACACGTTAATGGAGAGAACATTAATAGAGATTTTTAATGACACGTTAATGGAGAGAACATTAATAGAGATTTTTAATGACACGTTAATGGAGAGAACATTAATAGAGATTTTTAATGACACGTTAATGGAGAGAACATTAATAGAGATTTTTAATGACACGTTAATGGAGAGAACATTAATAGAGATTTTTAATGACACGTTAATGGAGAGAACATTAATAGAGATTTTTAATGACACGTTAATGGAGAGAACATTAATAGAGATTTTTAATGACACGTTAATGGAGAGAACATTAATAGAGATTTTTAATGACACGTTAATGGAGAGAACATTAATAGAGATTTTTAATGACACGTTAATGGAGAGAACATTAATAGAGATTTTTAATGACACGTTAATGGAGAGAACATTAATAGCTTTTGCCAAATTGTTTTCCATCATATTATGATGCGGTCGTGAGCTCATGGGTTTCCTGTGCTCTCGCATTATTTCATTTGTGTACTTTAGCACACTTTGGAAACACTGTTGTGTGGTCGAGTTTAACATCCCTTTCTTTTCTAGGCCAGTCCTGTGTGCGACTCTGTTAGCTCGGTGAACCCGATTGCTGAACATGCCAACCAATTGAACCGCCAACGTCCTGGTAGTTTTATTCGAATTTTTAATCTTTCAACGTACCTTGTTACGTTTTTTAGAGCCCTTTTCTCTTCTCAAGTGTCGTGATAAGTAGAGCTTCTGAGCTTTATTTGTGTTAATGAAGTGATCTTCCTTCCACCGTTCTGCTCAAGTTTTTTTCTGAAATGTATCAACTGCTGGACTTCCTTTATGACAGACAGTCTTATCCAAACGTCGATTATCTTACCTAATAAATCCCAGTGCAGTTTGACATGAACTTAGTGAACGACGAGACTTAAGAACGCAGTTTAATGCATGATTGTGGGACGGCTTCAGGAACACTCCAATAATGACCACGACTGCAAGAGTAGTTTCTTCGTGCGCCTGTTGAAATGCATAATGCACGCAGGGCTATGATTCCTCTGCTGCTTTGAATGATTAAGCAGTTGATTGTTATGTCATCTGCAAAGATCACAAGAGCGACCATCAAGAAGGTTCTCTATCTATGTTCGTTTTTAACCGCTTTATTAAACGGTCATCAATAGCTTCGGCAAATTTTTGGCTATGAAGGTCACCCCTTCGGGTGCATTGGGGAACTTGCCTCATAAAGTTTAAGTTGGGGCTTTAAATTCAAACGACTGTTCTGGATACGAGCAAATGGTGGCACATTGTGCGCTTGAATGGGGCAGCGTTCATTCCTCTTGCAAGCGTATCTTGAAGGTCACTCAGTCGGATTAGTTCTTGCGTCTTCCGTCTGGTGTACGCACATTTTTTTAAAGCATGGGTTTAGGTTCTGATGGCACCTTTCATCGATGACTTCGTAGTCTTTTTTTCAGGTCATCAAGATATGCTACAAAGAACATCAGCAACGACGTCGATCGATCAGTTTTCAGCCTAGATGCTCTGAGCTAGATATATTTGGAACGCATATGGATAACTGATTGTCTTTTATTCTTTAGTCCCTACTCATTGATTTTCTGATGTGGCTGAAACACTCCCCAGCCTTCTCTTCGATTGTTTTCTTAGCAAGCTGTATCTGTCTTCCCCCTTCTTATATGGTTTCTTCCTTATGTCAGCTTGTGCAGGATGTACTTAAATTCATTTTGTAGTTTCATTTTCTCATCCCGTATTTGCTAAACTATAACCCTTTTCTTTCAGCGGCTTTCCTTTGAAGCATATCATGTTTGTGTTGCCAGTAATGTAGACGAGAGTAAAAAAGTCTGCATTATTTCCAATTCAGTACGATAAAGTATTGCTAATCACTTAGGTCAGCCTTTTTGTTTCTGATCAGCCAGCGATGTTCCTAACGAAGGTATTATAACGTTCCAAGAAAAAATGCTGAATGGGCTTCAGCCATAAGGTATCATGGTTTCGTGTTTTTCTCTATCAAATTATGCGCTCGCGTGTCTTGATCTATCCTAGAGAAAAGCAAGGCAGAAATAGCAAATATTTTTACTTTTGTTACGGAAGAGTCGTTCATTGAAGTGCGTTAAAACTGATGCCGTATCAGTGGGAGCAGATAAAAGAAATAATTTACCGAGAATTATGTATTAAGATGCTAGCACACTGTTGAGCTTAATGCTGTAGAGTAAACGTTTGCTTGAGCATACCCCAATTCACTCTTTTGTTGTCAACAGTTTCTTGTTTGTTGTCTCCGATTCTTCCTGGCACCGCTTCTTGGATACGTCGATGCCAGCACTATTTGTTCCACTTCCCTGCCTCCTAGCAGTCTTTCAGCATTACTCCCTGGCAGTGAAAATTATTGTAAGCGCTTTCTGTTCAGACCGTTGTATTCGTTATGGATCATGCACAACCTCTATGTTGAAAACTGTTGATAATTTTGTGAATATTGTAGCAAGCTGTTAGCTCATGATAGAGTAGTTTCTTAAATTAAACAAAAAAAATAGTTAGGTGGGCGTTAATTTTTTCCGCCAGCAAGAAGTTCAGTTGGCGTATTTAGCAATGAGCTTTGTAGATAGCACTCGCTGTTGGTATTTCTGTGTTCTTATGCATTTGCGATACTCTTGTGTGGATGTCTGTTTGTGACGTTGCAAAACCATTCGCCGAGGTTGACGGCGCTGTGTGATTGATTGTGTTGTGATTTGTTTGGATAAGACACGACGAAAGAGCGATTTGTTTTGTATTGTTGTGATTATAACGCGCGTAGAATGTTCATGTGGAGTCGATCGCTTTGTTATTCTTCCTCAGTGTCTCTCTCGTAACGCTCATCGGTTTAAAATTCCGTTCCCATGTGATAAGTGAGATTTGCCGGTCGGTAACTGTGGAATTTGCTGCGCGATTTGCAGATGGGATTGTTTCGATCTTTGTGAATTTATGCAACTAATTTTTTTCTCAATCCGGTACGCGTGCCTTTGATCTATTTCGCCAAAATTTTCAGATACGCGACACTCCGCTTCCATTTCTTCGTGTCTGTCACCCCTACGCTTTAATGACGTCTTTCCTCAAAGCACCTGAAATATTCCGACTGACTGGTCCGGCTGCGCTCAAACTTTCGGAAGGCGGAAACTGTGGGTTGGGTTTGTCAGATAATTGGGCTTCGCATACGCCATCTATAAAGACACGGCTTCTCTAGAACAATCTTCCGGCTCCGGACTACCTTATTTCGCGAAATTACAATAGCTCTTAACTGCCTATTACCCATCCCTCAAAATAGAACTGACAGTGTGCATATTGTCGAACGATTCTCCTTTAGTTGTTTCTGCAGATCTGCGGCGGTCTTCTTTACTTGATAGCCGTTGTATCGAGTTGCACGTTTTGGGCATTGACGCCTGAAAGACTGACTCCGTTTTGGCAATAGGCGTTTTCTCCCTGCAACAAAATGGATAACGTTTATTTCCCTTGACACATGCGATCTTCTAGGAATTCTGAGCTGTTAGGAGTATGTGGGAGAGGCGACGTGGGAAAGATGTGCCATATCGCAGAGAGGTAAAGAATTGTGCTGCCTGCTTAGCTATGGGGAGACATGAGTGTTGAGAAGGTAGGGATGGTGTGCTGTGCCCGTCTCACCACATCCTCGTCCGCTACCGTCATACGTCAAGTTGTGGGAAGTGCATTAGGGGACTTCACAAGCAGACTGCGCAGAATTAATGGTGGCGTTTGGAACGGGTGAGTTCAAGATCGGCATCTCAAAGAACAGACAGAGTCGTGAGCACGCCCCCCTGGTGCAAACGTTGGCAGTGAAACAGTTGAGTGTCGCATGCAAGGTCGCACCGAACCGCCATATTCTAAGGCGGGATATAATGAGATTTTGAATTTGTTCGCATAGCACGTGCTTGTTTCTCCGTTATGATACGTTGGAAGCATCGGAAGTCGAAATTCATGGTCTCCTAGACTTCTGTGGATAGAGGAACGTTTGAAAACGAGTCTTTGCCGTTTTTTTCGTTGCAGAAAGTTGAGTTCTTGTATTGCTAATCATTCGAATAGAGGGAACGTTGAGAAAAAAAACGCAAGATAGAGCTAACTCGAGTAACGATTCGCTGATTTGTGACGAGCAGATGAGATCGGCCCTTGTTACTTTCTTTCGAGTTGTCGTTCAGCCTGTTCATCCTTGAAGGAAACATCACAGTAAATACGGGGTGACAGTGTAGCGTGGAATCGTTGCGTAAAGGTTTTTGCATTATCAATATAGCATTGCAACCTTTAACTTGAATCAAAGCTCACCATGTTGGCGTTACACTGCTTTGGTTCTTCTGCGTCACGCATAAGAAGGTACTGATGATTTTACTCCGCTGCGATCCAGCTCATATGGTATTCACCAATCTTGCACACACTTGATGTCGTTGCATAAAGCAATGCTATGTCGATGGGTCGATCCGTAGGCTTACAGCTCCATTTGTCATGCTTTGCGGTTACCGCATTAACAGTTTTTGTGAGGGCTGTACGCTGTTATATATATGGCAGTTATGCAGTCGTGGGATAGCTGCCTGCAAGGGAGCGTAGGTAGGAACTGAGGAGGCATTGTGTCGCAGTACTGTGCCAGAGTTCTTTTTTTAAAGTCAACCATTCATCTTACTGTAGCGTGCAGTGACTTAAATTGGAAAAGACTAGTACGCAAGGTTTTCGCGCGCTAGACGATCGAATTTTACCAAAGCTATTTCTCTTGCGAAGTTATTCGCTTGTTTCGCACACATGTGCTTCTTTCATGCAAATCTTTCTTCGCGCATTAGCGCCGTGTGCTTGGGAAGTATTAGTCTTTTCCATTTGGTGTGCGTTGTAATTTACAGTGGTCGTCTATCGACGTTTTTGTAAGCTGTGAAAGAATGGTTGCGCAGATGATGGCCGAACTATCGAATTACATAAAAAAGGTCGGGTACAACCCGAAGTCGGTGGTGTTCATGCCGATCTCCCGGTTCAACGATGACAACATCCTCGAACCGTTCGCCAGCATGCCACGGTTCAGGGGATGAATCATGGGACGCAAAGAGGTACCCATCATCGGGGAGACGCAGCCTGAAGCGTTGCTCGACTCGACCGTTCCTTCCTCACGACCTGCCGATGAATCTTCGGCTTCCGCGTCAGGATGTCTAAAAAATCGGAGATGGCTAGTGCTTTTCTGTTAATAGTAATATGCATAAGGATGAGGGAAGGAGGGGAGTTACTAATATTGAGCATAAATGGGAACAGAGCGATTTTGAGTGATTTGGCCGGATGTAATCAATCAAGACATTTTTTTTTCTTTGGCGCAGGGAAGGGGGAATCGGTTTTGGCTGTTATGTTGTCAACCGGATGAAGGGATGGGTGCTGAATATGGCATTTTATTCGCATTTATCGCTCAGGTAAGAGTTAATTAATGAAGAAGCTAACCCGATTCTGAGGGGGGAGGGAAAGGAATGGTTTTGGCTGTTATGATGATAAACGGAAGAGGAGGAGGGGTGGATTGAGTACGAAATTTTATTCCTTCAGTCATACTGCATCGTGTCTATATTGAAATGAGTGGGCGTGTATGCACACTCAAAGCAAGTGAGACTTACGCTGATGGCATAAGGCGGCTGTATAGTCCCAACTGCGACAGTAATGTAGGTAGCGCAAAAATAGCAGATGTGGCGCTTACATAAGAGCTGATTGAAGTTGCAGCTCCCTTGATTTTGAGGCATCGGAATAGTGCCGGTGGGTCGTGTTGAAACTAATACTCGAGCCGGGTACGGTGGTGACATTCGCACCACAGAATGTGACTACTGAAGTGGTCGGTTGAGATACACCATCAAGCGTTGGCTGAGGCATTGCCATGAGACAATGTTGTATTCAACATCAAAAACATCTCGGTTAATGCACTGGTCGTGGCTCAGTTGCCTCGGACTGGAAGAGCGACCCTGCCAAGGAGGCAGAATCATTCACCGCCCTGGTACAATGCAGTTCGATTGAATATTGCCATTTCGTTTGCAGGTGATGTGCTAATGTTGGTATCAGAGGCAGACTGCTATGTGTACTGCAACTGCATTCAATTGTAATTTGCTATCTTCCGCTCAAGAAGTGCAACTTCTTCACAGTTCTGTTTTACTTCTCTTTATTTCCGCTTCCGAGCCCATAATTACTAAAATAAGCCTATCAAGCGATAGTTTCGCAATACAACCACGGTCTGGGTTTTTTCCAGCCCCAAAAAGAATTATTTTTGGAATCTGATTTTGGCTTCCAGAAGCCACCAATGGGGTCACAAACAGCGAAATGTTATGGGCGACGGGAATTGGAAGGGACGCGAAAACAAAGACAAACAATATGAAAACGAAGAAAATGAAATTAAGGGCAAAACAGCTGTCAAGTTTAGTCACATATGGATAATGACCCCATCATTCAAAATCTAAACGAATTTATAACAGCCGAGAATATAGACCGATGAATCGCAACCCATCCGGTCGTTTATCCCATAAAACACTTAAAAGCAGTGCCCGGGTCGTCCCAGTTTCGTTTCGACTGATCACTGTAAACCTAGAGAATATTCAAGATGTCCACGTAGCCAACTGGTGAAATTCTTTCACGACACCACTGCTTTAAAGACCTTTTTTATACACTTACGAATTCTACATGGGGGAAGTGGGTGACGAGGACGGTCATGGAAACTAGTGTAGAAGACACGAAATTTTTGCTGCATCATCGCAAGGAGGTGATGACCTTCAAGGTCTTCGCGGTGGTCTCTCAAAAGAATAACTTTTATTGTTTAATACATCCAGACACGCATACTAAACAATTCGGGTACGTATATTTTCCACGAGATGCAAGCAGATAACGCTCTTTACTAGCCATGACCATTTCGGTCTTCAGAACAATACCAGGTCCCAAATGCGCAGCTATAAATCAAATGTATATTACTTTAACAAAGATTGGAATGAAACGCGCTGATTGGAATGAAACGCGCTGAACTGTCATATTTGAGGCGGTGACATAGCATAAGCGGCACGTACTAAAATGACCGACCCGTATGCAACAAAGCTTGCGCGGCGACACCAAAACGCAGCAAAAGCTGCAGATGGTGGAACGGAAAGCTATTTTTGTTGGTCAGATCAGTCCCTCCGTCCCCGTCTTCGGAATGTATCTTCCTTCGCCTTTTCATTCCTACACAAAATAGCAGCTGCTCCATTTTGCTCTTGCTTTGGGATTACTGGTATCGTACCACACGGTTCGTGGAATGGAACGAAGAAAAACGAAACGGCTCGCACGGAGAGAAATGTTAACTGCGGCACGAATCGACCATACAGCTTGCCTTCCTACACAATAGTTTTTCTGAAAACAAGTCCCATGCACAATAAAATGCCCATTTTACCTTCAGTGCATTCTCAACTCACTGCTTCTGTGTGTATTTGTGTGCGGACCACAATTTGCACAATCCCTGTGAACGGAGCACTGAATGTCGCTGCGAAAGAGTGATGTATCCTATCGCCGAAAACTGCCTGCCATACTGCATAATGGATTTCACAGTAATCACTGAATCTGCAGTTAAGCCGTCGTCAGAGTGACTCACAAAGGATGGTGGTACATTTACACACATACTGATACATACAGCAAGAGACGAAAGGATGGGTTTTACACGCCAGTTAAATGAAGGTCTATTCTTTTCATATTTAACTGGCGTTCACAACGCCGCTTAACAATCAATCGTCGAACAACCACATCTGCATAGTTGATTAGGTTCCTTCCCGTCAGCTGCTCACTACCTTGACATTTCTGCTGAACAGGGTTACTCCCATCTACACACACCAAGAATTCGCCCCGCTGGTCGCTAGCACGTCTTGCGCGAACACAACAAATGCTTTTTCGTTACACAAGTTAACGCTGTGTGCCAGCAACGATTACTTTTTGACGGGTTTCCAGAAATTCACAAAAGAACGCAAGCTAATGTCGCTAAGTGCAAGAATGTACACCGATATGTGAAGCAGTTCATATATACTTAACATTACTCCGTGTTCTTTTTTAAAAGGCACAAACCAATTCCAGCCAACAATACAGAATGCACTTTCTCAGGATAACACGTTAGCACAAAAGATCACAACGAAACGTTCAGAAACAGCGAACGTTTAACAAAGAAAAAGGAATGCAGCAGAAGAAAGGAGACAAGGATGCGGAAGGTGGTAGGAAAGAGGCAACTACTTCAACGACCACTAAACTTTGCACTACCTGCGAAGAAAAAAATCCCAGCCTGTCAAGAAAATCGAGAGGCACAACACAATCAAGAACCAATTGGATGATCGCTTTGTTGCTTATCTACCACTCGACCATTCTGATTTTCTTCTAAAAAGAGAAATGAACCATCCTCTCAAGCAATAATGGCGAAGGCACTGGAATCGAATTAGATTCTCTCGAAACGAAAAAGTCGGTAAAGCACCTTAAAGGGAATTTACAATGAGTTAAGGTAACAGTGAGCATCACTGCCTCTTCATTGCAAACAACCGTGCATCGAGCCCCTTGCTACATGTGCGCCAATTCGTTTAAACGGCTAACTAAATAGGTAATACTCTCAACATTCGCTCACAGCTGTGAAAAATTAAAATATCTGCTAGAATTTCTGGCACCATCATCTGAGGGGCTCACATCCGCTGAATGTTTCACCAAAAAAAGTGCCTTTGCAGATCAAAAAGAGGCAAATCTCTCAGAAAGAGGAACATAAACAAATACAGCTGGAACGGGAAGTTCAGTATAAACAAACTGTTCATTCAGGGATAGAAGCACTGCTAGCACGGTCGTCCACGTGCTCACTGTTTGCACCAGGATCATGTTCCTCAGAAGCCGAAAAGGAGCACGCTTCATCCTCGTTATCCGTGTGATCCGATGCCGGACTCGATTTGACACTGTTATGCGATGAACGAGAACGTGAACAGCGAGACCGAGAACGGCTACGCGAACACTGACGGCTGAATGTATTAATCCCGTTAGAACATGTGCATCACTGGAATATATCTGCTCAAAACCTGCGGGAAACGCTTGCAAGAACAACGAAATTTCTTATTTAAGGAGCCTTCCTTACTTCTACCATGCAGAGAAAGATTTGCAGTTGAAACAAATATGAAGTCTAGAATAGCAATTCCCTCTGTTTTAGCCAGGCATCTGCGAGGTGTTCGGAAATGCAAGTGCATCGCAACATATAAACACTCTCACCTATATATGGTGCTATCTCGAATAGAACTCCCCGAGCTTGATTTCCCATAAGATCTCGAGGAGAAGCTCAACTCGAAAGGATGAGGTTTATTTTTCCACGATATGCGAGGCCGAGCATGTATAGTAAGACTCAACAGGCAAGACGGCTTGTGGGGACAAAAATATCATGCAGAAGGTTGTATCATTTGCGAGGTGTCGGATAGGTGACTATTCAAAAGCTGTATTCTATACGGCGCAGTACTAATACCACTCTCTCTCACCAATTAATCAAGTCAGCTGTTCCCTTTGTTCACCAAACCATAGCAGGAATATAATAGAACCATTTTATGTGCAAAGGCCTGATGAATAACAAACATAATAATGAGAGTTCCAGCTGAAACATGAAACAACCCACGCGCACAGTCGGAATGACGGCAGCACGGAAACCGCTTTTTCCTAACAGTAGGAGCTTTGGAACGTGCAACCTTACTATAAAATTAACCGCATAACTTTCGCGAAACAACACACAAGGTCAAACAGTCAACCAGCTAAATTAAGTTCAAGCTTGACAGAAGTGCTTCAGTGCTCGGCATATGAATGTTCATAAGAAAGAACCTCCTGCTGCGAGCATAACGCTTGTCCGAAACGTCTGTGAGCTTCAGTTTCCGTCCGTTGATTTCCTTTCCCTGCATTCTGTCCAGCGCCCTCTCCAGACCTTCTCGTGTTGCAAAGCACACAACTCTAGAATCACCATAGCTCACGAACATCGCAGTGGACTGGGCGCCGCCCTTATAAAGGAATCTTTGAACATAGGTCACTACAACATAAAAGACACAGATCTGCGTTGAAATGTAAGATGAGGTCAAGATGACTACGCAGTAAGTGAGAGAAGAGCTGGACGCACCCTTCACGAACGCGTATTTTGTGTGCATCGGCGAACGTGACTTCACCTGCTGTGCGCATCAGATCCTTTAACTCCTGAAGGCAGCAAAATCATATATACACAAAAAAGTGCACAAAAGCGTGCCAATTTCACACATGACGTGCCTTAACCGTCAGATATATGGGCGCATTTCACACTACCCACACCTACACGGTCCGTTCATTTGCACAGCTCGTTTCTGCCGTATCTCTTCTCAAAAAGAACAGCGTACCTGTTTGAGTGACCATAGTACTTGGAATGGCTGAAAAGCGATTGATAGAGACGATTTTGAATAGCCAATAAAAAAGTGACATAATCGAACGAATGTGTGCGCACGGTTTAGATGAACTGCCAATAAAGAACCTACCAAAGCTACGACCATGATTATGGCCGGTTTGCGTATGATGACCAATCCGCACAATTACACTAGAATTTGAAAAGCACAAAGATCACCGAAAATGTGCAAATCAGAGATGAAATATTTGCATAAAGCATAGAGTTTCAATATGAAATTTGGCAAATGAATTCGGAAAAATTTTAAGATACATCCCTTGAGAGCACCAGAGCCTGACAAACGTAGCCGCTATGGTCTTCGTTTTGTGAGTGCTCGTTGCTTGCAAATTACAAGTGTACTGGTTGAATACTTCTGCTGCTCTAGATACTCATTCGCCAAAAAGTAACTCGCATGTTTCCGAATAAAATCAGCACCATCAAAGGCCGAGTCGCACGCATGGCCAACCTGATGCCGAGGAAAGAACACGACAACACTCCTGCCCTCTGGCTCCGCGGCCAATGGCAAAACATCTCCCCCCATCGCGTATCGGAAAAAAACAGTACGGGCGATTAGACAAGCCACCTCTTTGTTTGCACTACTAGACCGTATAGCACGATCTGAAAATCACTCTTAGCAAATCAGGCCCATAAGCAGTTTCATACTTATATTAGAGGTAACAAAGGCTGTGAACTGCAAGATTAGTGATTTATAAGTAAAGAGTAAAAAACAAACAAGAGGCCAATTTTCAGTGCTAGAACTGAGAAGATACGGTTTTAGAGGAGAAAATAGACAGTTATAAACAAGGCAGACGACGCCAATACGATTCACCACAAGATCACTAAGCTAGACCAGCAGTCAAAGTTCCGTTCCACTCTGCCTTTACTGATAGTTCTGATCGCGATGACTTAAGGAGGTTTCCCCACCTGCCAAGCACAACCGGATGAAAGATTTTCGACGAGCAGTCGGTGAGGAGTCTGCACTGGAGGGCCGTATCTGCAAAATTTTCATCTCGTCGACTACAAGCTACTATATCATAGCTGGAGCGTGATAACAATCACATCTCAAACATGATCCCCCCTCCCCTCCCTACACTTACGGTATGGGTGGTATTCACTAGCTGTTGCACAACAATTAAAAATAGGTAAGAGTTGCCCTTTAGCGAGTCTCTCCTCCTCTGCCTCCCCCCCCCCTCACCCCTTCACGCAAATCTCTTTGCATATTCGTGCTTTTAACGGGTTGGTTACAGCTTTATCAATGCATGTTCAGAACTTCCTAAAATCTGGGGCTTTAAGTACCTCTAAACGATAGTTTAAATAAAAAATGTTGAGCTCCTATGGAAAAAGACTGCTTAGCGGAAAGTCTTCAGTAAGTTTGAAATGTAAATTGGAAACACTGGCTGGCCATAATATGTCCCAAAAGCGCATAACGAGAATCCACTTAATTATACAAATAACATACAATAACACATCGGCATAAAAATTGAACACCATGAAGCCTTTTTAATTCACAAGTAGATTTAACTCCAAAACGAGCTAGCACCTTAACAGACTAACAGACTAACTTGTAACAGTTACAGCTACGTCTCGGTGGTAAGAAGCGATCAGGTCTACCGAAACGTGCTCGTGCAGGACGAGTGAACTCGATTGTCACACGCTCCCCACACAGTTCCCTTCCATTTAGGTCGTGTACTGCGTCCTCTGCATCACGCGGATCATCGAATTCCTTTAGAAAATACGCTGTTGCTCCATTTTTTTGGCCTCCAAAGAACTGGCACTATGCCGTCTAACGGACCGCCTATGCCGCTGAGGATTTTTAAATCCACTGTTGAGCTGCCAAACAGGAATTCAAAGTTCGAAGGTAAATTTTCACTCCTCAAAGCCAGCAGAGATCTCATTCATATAATTTGTTTAGGCTACCCTTTCACGACTCTATGCCTATTGCTTGGACGCGGACCATTTCCTAAAAAAATTTCTATAGATCAGCGTTGTACAACTGCTCAAAGATTAATGGTATCAAAGAACTTAGACTGATCTGAAGGTCCTTACTTCCCTTCCGCTCACCTAAAAACTCACATCTTCTACTAAACGGTTTCCGTCCGTTTCGATTCCTTAGCGAGCACTCTTTTTTCCTACCAGACCATATATACGTGAATCGGTATCTGTGGCGCATGTGAAGTTCCCAAAAAGGTACCTGTATTATCGGTCTTTGTGTCCAACAACTATTGCGAGGAGGAAAAACTACGAGCTAAAACATTTCCACGTACTTCCTATCATACAAGCAGGCCATATCAAGTGCTGTTTAAAACATGTAACGTAACGACCAACTTCCAGAATACCCAATGCACAGAGTTAAATGTGCTCCAGGGATCCATCTTCCGACTTTTCGATCAAGTCGCTCTCCTCCGTCCGATCGTATGTGAGTTGAAACTTGCTCCGTGAACTATTTTTGTTAGTGAAGTCATTAATGAAAAATTGGTCAGCTCTCGCTAGCACGTTCGCAAACTGTCATATGCGACCGCTTGCTGTAAAAACTACAAGCGACCGCTGATTTGTTTCACCTCATTTCGTATACATGAACACGTCTTCCCCCAGTTTCCGGACTCGGTTGTGATCTCAACTTCCAGCTATACTGGTTTTGCGATCTTATTTCTCTTTCACTGATTTTTTTCTCGTGAATTAAGCGAAATAGATAAACATTTGAAGATTTAAAAAAGAAAAACCCTGAATAGGTTCACCCGCTAAACTACTTGTTGAGCAAATATATGAAAACCAACCACAAAGGCGAACCCATTCTTCAGTATGATGTCATTGATGCGACCGTAGCCCCTGAAGAACTGTTCGAGGTCGCTAGCAGAAGCACGCCACGAAAGTCGCCCCACATACAACCGACTACCCATGCCTATCTTTTACAATCCCACGACCGCACCCTGCAACCCGAACACAGCAAGTGACAACGTACATATCTATTGTAGTTTTTATCAAATGGCATAGGAAAATAAGCAGGCAGGAATGAGGACGATTTATTCATGCCACGTAAGCATTCATAAACGTCGCCTAGACCCGCGGCAAGCTAACGATACGTTCAAATTTTTATTCACTCATCCGAAGAATCTGCCGTCAGTGCATTCGTAGACTCCTCCATGAAACCGACCACTCGTGCAAATCTTTCGCTAAAAATTCCTTTCCACGCGTGCGAGGAGAAATGAGAGAGGGGGGAGGGAGGCACGACGAAGCTGACTCTTCCGGCTCGAAAAGAATCCAGCGAGATTTCATCTGTTACGACAGACCAAGAAATAGAATGACGGCAGCGTGCATGCGTAAACACCGATGCGAAGAAGCTAACGATTCAAGGCAATCGAAGAATTTTCTGATGTCGCTGACATGCAGTCATGTTTAGAAGTGTTTATGTTACGTTAACTCGAACGCTGCATCGGCACTTGACTCAACCAATTGAAAAATTAATGCTCACGAAGCGACCGTTAATGGGTATCACCGATATAATATTATCCTGTCCAGTTGGAAGAAAAGAAAAATCACAACAACTCATAAAGATGTCGGCAACAAAATCCATCCGTTGACTTGCAGATCGATAGCATTTTTGGTTGTCTATCAGAGTTCTTATCATGAACCCTCTTACTAATAACGAGCTGACCCATTTTCGACGCCTCTTTGACCGTAAGCATTCTCTGCCCATAGCTTACTTAGAATTTTTTGGTGAGTTTCAAATGCTTAGAAGTGATGCTCGTAGGAAAATTATTCTCACGGCGTTCTCTGAAAGTGGAAAAAGCGGTATTTAAGCACTTGCTTACATTCTTGCTAAGAGAATTCCCTGCTTACATTATTCCAACAATAAGGCATGTCGACCTTCAAACCGTCCAACCTAAACGCCGTATCCAGGAAAAAAAACCGATTGCACATTTGACCAATCGGGTTACAGAAAACGGATATTAAGTAAAATTTGTACGAGCGATTGGATCGGATGAAATTCAAAGATGCGTCGTTTGCGTGTGGTTTTTGAAACCAGCTGATCTAATAAAGGAGTCGCCGGTATGTATAACACAACCCACTCCCTCCCAACATACGTTCCCCATTTGTTTATATATCAAGCAGGTGGTGGTTTGACTAATACTGCAAAACCGTATAACGGTCCGTTGGGCTGAAACGCCCATTAAAAACAGTCAAAGCGCGCGCACAGACGCATTTTCAAAACGCCATTGGTGCTAAAAGATTGGTCGACCCTAAATGGAAGAACAGAACTGCTTATGTACGATGGGTGCCGACCGAACGACAAATAGGTGCGAATATACAAACGTAAATAACCTCACGGTTACTTTGCAACCTGTATCACCACTATCTTAACGCGTTTGCTTTTTTGGAGTGCACAGGTTCCGTTAATCCCGACGTCACAACGATACACGGCCGGAAACCGCAGCACTCGATACACTCGTTTATATGACCGATCCCAATTTGTGTTTTAGGTGTACAGAGTGCGTCCGAAAGATGAATCTCCCATACTGCGCAACGCTGCGGCCAGATAGGCCATCAAGAAAGCACAACCCGCAACGTGGATAATAATTTGAAACGCTCAACTACCAAAGTTTGAAACTGTGTTTTGAAGATAACTTGAAAAGACGGAACACCGCGCACTGAAAAATTTCCATCCTCATGGCACGCTTTATTCGCACCACAAAAATGAAGAGAACTTATCCGGATATCCGTCTTTTAAGGAAAACAATAATGAAACCATTTGACTGGGAGTTGCTGCTGCGAACAGCTTGCTTTTAGTTTAGACAAAAGTAGTCACCCATGAAAACGATCAGTGGCAAACGTTCCAGTGACGTCGCCCACATATATATCGGTAAGACGGATTCGAGCTAATTGTTCACGTGTGCTTTCTGTCGCATACACGCAATGCAGCGCATAATTGTGCCAGAACTCATTGAAGCAACGCAAAGCACAGCGTCGACACAAAACCCAACTTACCAACACCATCGGCACACATTTGCAGCAAACACAACATAAAACAACAAATGCCTAACATATGAAGTACTCTAACAATGCCTTCACCATTCATTCATCAAAACGGAAACTCTCAGTCATATTGGCAGCAAACAAGGTGACTGACAAAGACACACATCAACCAGTAGCAAGCAGAATAATCAACGCAATACAGAACAGCCAACGGGAAACGAAAAACTAACAAGGAATTCAAAAGCGGACAACACAGCCACACAACCACTATTAACGGTAAAGAAAAGAACAACCACTCCCCAAACATGCAAACAGGAGGATTAGCACAGACGAGCACAACTCTCAGAACTTGTTTCTGGGTAAACTAAGCCACACATGAGCGCAGAGGAGTGAGACAGAGACGGCACGCGGAAGAGAGACGGAGAGAGCGGGTAGGAGAGACGGAGAGAGAGCGGCCTTAAGGAGCTCCGCAGCCTTAGCCATTTAGCTCCTGTAGTCTTTAATATCGTTCATTAAGGAGGTCAGTATAACGGCTATATTATTTTCATATGCATACGCCTATACCATTTTCGTATTCGCAATGGCGGTAATGAGGAGTACTTGTTATGAGATTCTTAACACAAATTTCAACACGTTAACGAAACCGACGACAACAATCTCGTTGATTTCGCGCAACAGTTGATCGCCCTCGTCCCGCGATTTTTCTACACTCAATTTCGTTGGCGTTATACCACAAATATAGTAAAAAATTTTGCGTAAAACAGTTTTTACTATTATTTGAAGAATAGCAATCGCTATGCTCGGGATTAGCGTCGATGCGAATAAATTTTTTTGCAAATATATTTTAGTTTATCGTGCGCACTGACAATATCGCTTACGGCGCTAATATTTTCAAAGATGGAGAGTACGTTGCGTTTTTCTTTGTCGGTCATATTCAGTGAACGTGACCGGAACTTTTTTTTGGCTCATTTATGGAGGAAACAGCCAAAAGACTGAATCTCTCGAGCCTTCTTTGAGGCAAAGTTTCGGTAAAGCTGAAATCTGAGTGATGCATAAGTGAAGATGCACTAAACTGCCGAAAAATAATTCCACCAATCAGAGAACAGTACTGGAAAATGTATGTTGTAAAATGAATGGTGCACTGTGAAGCATTCCCAAAAATCGTCCATCATTAGGGGCAAGGATGGAGGGGGCGGTGGATACACAGCCACATGATCGGGCGTGGACCGAGATGAGAAACACAGAGAGAGCGAGCAGAAGAGTAATGGAGAGAGGACGAGGCGTTAACAAGCGACACCGCCTTAGCCATTTAGCAATGGAAAATTCGCAATACATCCGGGAATATATAAGGAGGAAGCGGTTACGCCTACCTTAAACAGCATTGAAAGCTCTGTTAGGATTATTAATAAAGTGAGATAAAAACCTGATACTTTTATAATCGAGAAGTTAGCCGTTCTTTGAGAAATCAGTGTTATAGAAAATTACCATTTTTATCTCAGGTTATTGATAATTCTGATAGAGTTATCAGTGCTGTGTAAGATGCGCCTAACCGCGATCCTCTATTCTTGCTTCCTCAACATATATATTGTTTCAATTTATTGCGACCTTACATTCCCCAGGTCATTTTCGTGCGAAACAATTCAAGTAAGCTTACATAAAACGAACTTCGTGCTGATTAATAAGCTAAATTTTCGACAACAACAGACAGTTTATATCCTTCCAATCAGTTTATATTTTATAAGGGCATGTGACATGCAGGAAAGTGCACATGGTACATAACAGTGTAGGAATAAAAGCGACTGAGATGCTGCCGTGTAAGGAGCTTTTAATTTCATCGAACTGATCCCAGAGTGAATTTATTATGCATCGGTTTCATTCAAAGTTCAGTTAATTTTAAAGCTTTTCTTGTGGTAAGAATAGCTGGAACAGCCTCCTTCCTTTGTCGTTAATACAATATGTGGACCAGGACACTTATCTTACGTATAAATTGTTTTGCTAATGCTCACTAAGTAATGTTTTTTGTAGTTGTCAATTTTCGGCTAGTCAACATCACTTATTTATGCAGATAGTTTTAACTACAAAATTTTGCCACATTTTCTGTGCTCGTATAAGTAATTGTTCTCCATAGTTACTTCGTTCGTACTCAATTTAGTGCATATTGGTGCCAGTTTTGCTCATTTGAACCAACTCTGTCCACAGCCAAACAGCTTAGTCGTCACGCTATAAACGTCAATTGAGTTGCAGGGTAATATGGGACTGCATTGAATTCGCCTGCAGGAATCATGACCAGCTAAGAGATTATGGTAATGAGTGGAGATGAAGGAAAGATGGGTGGTAAGCGTGGGAGGGAGATGGGAAGGGTAAGGAACGACGTTAGGGGTGGAACGGTGGAGGGTGCGGGGTGGGGGATCTAAGGAAAGAGCGTGATAAAACGTCGTAATCTGAATGTCGTTAGGAGAAAACATGGACTAGCATCCTCCCCTTGCTCCTCATTTGTTGATAGGTGGGTGCGAACTTTTGAAATCCAAATTTCAAGTTTTCATGAAAACAAAAGAGTACGCAGATCAGCGCGCAGGTCAAAGATCAACATATAAACCTCTCAAAGATCTCAAATGATAATTCACGGCATTTGAATGATTTCTTTTTGCCTGCAAAAGCCTGATGTGGATGCGCGTATTCTCAACCGCTCCTCTTCGTTTTGTTAGATCCCATTGATGCCTCCATACGTTGTATGCCTCCTACTCTGCAGCAATATAGAGTCTTCTTTTAGATGGTCAGTTGAAGTATGCGGTCTGGCGATACGTGTGTTGTGGAACAACATCCATCTTCATTAGCGTTGCGGCGTGTTACACAAAGTGATTGAATCGCTTCATTTGATGTCTGAGTGATAGTAATCTCGTATGTTCATCGTATGCTTGGGGGGCCTCACGAGGTTTTCGACTGTTAATATACATTCTCATCTCGAAAATACCCAAGTGGACATTTGGGTTGCTTGCTTCACTCGCTGGTATACTTGATTTTCCATCGTTGCTTTAATGTGCCTCGTTTACCATTACAAATATATGAGTGCAATACAGGACACTTTTTTATCGACGACATTTTACCATGTTTTGGTTTTCAGTATATAAATATATTGTGTGTTTAAGAACACTGTTGTTTCTCAGAGGCACAATCTACAGATGTTCTTATAAGGTAGATTGTACTTGAGACTACGTAATGCGTCGGAGAGAGATGGTATAATGAGTTTTTGCTGACGTTTCGGCTCTTTCAGCCATAATCATAGCACAACAAGCTTAAACTTGGGAAATTCCTTACCCAATTTTTAATTAACCAAGTTTAGTTATCAAAGTTTGGGCTTGTTGTGCTATGATTATGGCTTAAGGAGCCGAAACGTATGCATAAACTCCATTATACCATCTCTCTCCGACGCATTATATGGTCTCAACTAAAATCTACTTTATACGAATATATAAACATATTTATGGTTCGTTTGCACCGGTCGATTAACAAATAAGATGTTGTTGTTTCGTCTGCGAATTGAGCTAGCCCTTTAAACGCTTGAATTCGCAGTTAATTTTGCTTCAAAAAAAAACTCCTACAAAAAGTACGAAATGAATGATACATGGCCCGTATGAAAATAGAAGGTTGTCCAGATTGATGCAATCTATAGGGTAAAAAATGAATATAAATGTTGCTATGAATATAGGTTCTAAAAACATAGTTCAGAATTTGATAAACATTAAGCGACGATGGAAACGTTGTTGCAAAAAACAGATTGTGTTTTTGCTCACTAGCGCAGTCGTTAGTCTTGCCATACACGCCCATCCCCCATCCCATCCTTCAATGTTCCACGTTCAGCGGTGAAAGAATTTTGGTCATTCTCGTAACGCTTGTGGACGTTTGTAGGAGCGGCATGTGAAGCTTAAGTGTACTTTTGTGGGCACATCTTAACACTGAAACGCACTGGTGGTTTCTTGAGGGGGAATCCTGTTGTTTATCTGATTATCTGTGAGCAAATTTAAGTTCAAAATCAATCTAAGTTCTTTCTGGTATGGATATCTTTGCTAACAGTTTAACAGTAAAATGGCTAATATTTCGGTCATGTGGATTGTGATCTTTCCACTCGTTATTCACATAACGAAATGATTATCTAAATGCGTTTTCATTTTCGTTGATTTCATAGTATGCATAAAGAATCAAAGATGAATGAACGTACGCATAACGATGGCTGATTGCGCCAATTTGCATAGATTTAACATTGTTTAAAAAATGGAAAAATAGATGTAGCATTTTCTTTACGTGGTTCAGGTTCATCTCCTGTATAGCCACTTCCTTTGGTGGATTGCAACTGATCTCAGTGTTTGCTAAAACATTCGTGGCGATTGTGATATGTAGGAGGTCACTGGTATCAACTCCAGCTGTTTCGGTTTGTTCATACGTTGACTTGTTAGAATCATCCACGAGATTATTTAGTTGCCTTCACCGCTGCGTAATGCAACGAATAACATTTCCAGTGCATGCCATATCACGCCTCGACGGCGTTTCACCTGCTGCAGTTCAAGCCGAAAAGAACCGAATTTTAAGGAAAACCTAATTGAATCCTTCCACTTTGCTATCGCAACCGTGATGTGCGCCAGATAACAATACGTCCGTCATGTTAATTTTCAGCTTGGAATTTACTATGCTGAAAATCCGAAAACTGTTGCACTGCTAGGTAAATCCATTCGAATAGGTGCTGTTTCGGTTTGTTCATACGTTGACTTGTTAGAATCATCCACGAGATTATTTAGTAGCCTTCACCGCTGCGTTATGCAACGAATAACATTTCCAGTGCATGCCATATCACGCCGCGACGGCGTTTCACCTGCTGCAGTTCAAGCCGAAAAGAACCGAATTTTAAGGAAAACCTAATTGAATCCTTCCACTTTGCTATCGCAACCGTGATGTGCGCCAGATAACAATACGTCCGTCATGTTAATTTTCAGCTTGGAATTTACTATGCTGAAAATCCGAAAACTGTTGCACTGCTAGGTAAATCCATTCGAATAGGTAGACATTCCGTGTGTTGGGTGTTCGCCGTGCAAGGCAGTCGTTGAACATGTTTCAAGCCTTCAAACCTCTCTATGTAAACCATCGCTTATAACGGCCTTCAAAGAGCTTCGGAACAGTGCCATTTGAAATCATTACTACATTCATTTGG
The DNA here is from genome assembly GCA_000803305.1 of Toxocara canis. Lineage (NCBI taxonomy): Eukaryota > Metazoa > Nematoda > Chromadorea > Rhabditida > Toxocaridae > Toxocara > Toxocara canis. The sequence continues at coordinate 333,977 of JPKZ01003183.1, forward strand.
TACTTGAAAAGGAACAAACTGGTCATACACAGGTGTTTTTAGCAGAATATTCTGTCAATAGTTCAACAGTCAGTTTCAGTTTTGGTTTACGCAGTGTAATCAAAAAAATTACATGATAAAGGGTTATGCGTTCCCAGTTGGAAATTCAATAGAAAATGCACACATATCACTTGATAGGGCGACAAGCCATCGATGCAATGAAAACAAAGCTCCAAAAATTATTTCTGAAAAGTAAGGCAACTCCGACTCCCCACACTCGCCCCTCCAAAAAAGGAACGACAAACAACCCAAATATCACTGCACAGAACCAATAACACCACATAGCCTCTCCCAAAAATACTCGTCCGACTCCTCACCGCTCAACGCCACAACTGCGCTCTCGCTCGTCGACGATAACGAATGGTAGACAAGCGCGCCAAATCCTCAGAAGTACGGTTATCGCGCCTTCTGTGCGTATAGATCAACTAGCAAAGTAAGTGAAAAAAAACCGGTTGGCCGATCGAAATTCGACGCTTGGATTTGTTAAGCGTTTTTGATCTCTACACCCCGTTACTCATACTTCATCCTCATTCGCAACATGTTATATGACTAGGTGACATAATGTGAACTCCGTGACCTTATAGGTAGAGCTAATTCGCGGTTGGAATCACATTTGTGCACTCACCTATCCCATCTCTCCCGCACCGAAATCCTCGAAAATATTGCAGATGATCGTTTTAGATCCAATATGCGGATCTTAGTTTCTGGATCGAATTTTGAAATTTGTGGCTAAAAACCTTGTAGCTATCGAGTTGTCACCTAAAAATAGCATTGCTTTGAGATAACCTCTCTAAAAAAGAGGTGTTGTGTTCTTCTGCCTCGATTCAGTACCCCACTGAGCTGAAGAACAGAATGGGGGTTTTTATTAAATTCCCTCCATTCAGTATCCTATTGGGTTCAAGGATGGAATGGGACTATTTTTATAATATATTTGTGGTCAACAGCCTCCCTCAGCCCACCTCCACCGCCTAATGAGCTGCCGCAAACATTTTCAAACAGTGAAGACCCCGAATACCCTGAGATACCCATCTGTCGTTAGGTAATGCTTCATTGTTTAAACGATGTTGAAGACGTTGATAGTTTTTTAGATTATTTAATGGCGTCATACTGTCTCCACTGCTGCTTAACGACAGCGGTCATCGGCAATATTCCTTTCAGGTTTGCAAATGTCAGCCCACCTCCACCGCCTAATGAGTTGCCGCAAACATTTTCAAACAGTGAAGACCCCGAATACCCTGAGATACCCATCTGTCGTTAGGTAATGCTTCATTGTTTAAACGATGTTGAAGACGTTGATAGTTTTTTAGATTATTTAATGGCGTCATACTGTCTCCACTGCTGCTTAACGACAGCGGTCATCGGCAATATTCCTTTCAGGTTTGCAAATGCGACTACTGAGGGGAATGTGCAGGTAAGCAGTCACTTTTCGCAGATGCTATTATAATAGTCGATATCACTAAGCGAAAACGATGACCAAATGGCGTCGAAGTATAGTCATTGTCGCTATGTGGTGGTGACGGCGGGGTTGGAACACTCAATTAAGGAAGTGTCTCAAACGGTTATTAAGGGCACTTTAAAAATGTAAAGTTTAGTCAAAAATGGCGTCGAATGTGCTCAGTGAAAATGCCTCTGAACAAGTGAGAACGCACGTTAAACGATTACCACAACGAGCAGTTCTACCAATCAGATCAGCCGATTTCATTCATTTATAGCAAATAATGAAACCTATCGAACAAAGCATTCCTATTTTTAACGTTCAACGTTACGAATCTTTTATAAAACTCGAATGCAACTTGGCCGCTTTCTTAAGGCAAACAGCACTTTTTGACGCCATAAAATATCGATAATTCTCCTCAAGGTTAAGAGATCGACTTGATCTTTGGTACAAGTGACCAATCTAATTGTTCAGGCTCTAGGCAAGAAATCTGTCAACTTAAGCTTTATTGATTCCTTAAATGAAACTACTGCACAGAGATACAGCTAACCTTATCTACTGAACATTAAGCTCTTCTTCTTGCTCATCTCGGTGTCACTAACTGAATGTTCCGCTCTCACTGCTGCCATAGTGTCGTCTACATGTTGCTATTTCGTCCGTCATTATTTGATATTTTTTGTTTCTCTCTCTTTCTTAGTGCGCACACATTTTGTATGCTTTGCCATTTGAGAAAAACATGAAAACAGACAGATAGAACAAACACGCGTATTCAAAAAAAAAGAAAAAAACGATGTTGAAATCATGCACTGTGAATTGTCAGAGCATGGAAAAATCATAAGAAAACCATTATAGAGCAAGCGAATTCAGAATAAGTAATTAAGAAAGCAATTAGTCAATGAGGTAATATATATACATATATATATATATATTGTATATATATATATATATATATAT
>JPKZ01003183.1:345768-357293 GCA_000803305.1 Toxocara canis
TCGTCTGCACGTGTTTTAGTGGTAACGATCTGTATCGAATTCAAACCACCTTAAGCAGTAACCCCGGCCAAAATGTAATCCCAGCCTTACCCGCGCCATTACACAGCATTTTTCGACTCCACGTCTTCAACGGCTGATTAATCGCTGAATGTGAGTTGCAAATCGCTAGTCTTCCCACTGGGCCAACAGGGTGCGACAGACGTCGTTTAGTTCGTTCATTTTATGTCAAACTCTCTGTGTCGCCCTGACCACACGGTCACCTTATGACGTCAGTACATTGGAAGAGAACAGGCTGATCCTTTGCTTTCAAGAGACCAATGAGCGTTAAGCGCACTGAAGCCTTGCAGGTAAGCCGTGGGTCATATGACGTTCGAGAAAGTGGGAAAACGAGAGTCCCAAGGGAGAGAGAAAAAGAAAAAGTTGCTTACATAGGCGAGATATCGTCATTGATTTCGATATGATCGAAGGAGCGCATGTTCGTGATGTTTGAAGCGATTTTCAGGGCCTCCGGCATCACTGGGCTTCACCTAGAGACGCAAAGCATTGTTGTAAAAATTTCGCAAACCCTGTTAAAGTGTTGTGAGGCGCGCTGAACAAGAATATTGACTTTTGCACCTCTCACATGCCCATGTTATGAAAGAACTCAAGGCCTTGATTTTTAGCAGTGATTCTCGAGAAGTGACGGTGTGCTTAAGGATGCAGGGAGGAGTGGTGTACACTCAAGTACCCCATAAAGGGGTTTCTATAGGTGGGAGGACGGCCCTCCTCGCTTCAGTCCTCCCTCGAATCCGATCCCTTTTCCTCCCCTCAACTCGTTCACGATTGAATGCGCATTCATTACTGCACATCTAAAATTAATGTGTCACGGGGATTTAAGAATCGAGCAGATGCATTCTTAAGCCGCTCCATATGAACCGCAGTATTCGTTGATCATTTGAACAGTTCTTTCCTCCAAACCTATCACTGCTTACGCCTTCTACTCGACATTCTAGGCTTAAGTATTTAGATGGCTGTTGAAAATAATCTGTAGATGATAAAGCATACTGAACAGATTGTCGGCGAAATCGACGCCCTCAGCTCGTGTGACTTGTGTGTTGGTTTTTTAAGCGCGGTAAATGCGTTATACATCTCATACGAAAGTGAATGGCCTAGTTCCGTTGAAATACCTAGATATTTCGTCAACAATGGAGATATCAAGAATACTGGACAGAGTACGATGAACTCACTAGCGGCTAAGTATATATAGTGAACACACTTCACTATATTCACAGTATGCGAGTATGTATGGTCAATGTAGTGAAATGCGAATGCTTCTAATTGAAAGTCAAGGATGTGGGGAGCTTTTGAACGGTTAAAGATAAGTTTTAATTGTTTGTTCGTTATAACGGTGTATGTTCTGGTGAAAGGAGTATCTTTGTGATGATCACACCGCACACTTGGATGCTCAGCGCCGCTGATTATGCGCAGGTGTGTGTCATCGCACAACTGAATTCTCTTCGCAGCTGACTATTTTCAGCTGCGAGTCATCGCACAATTGAATGCCCAATACATTATTCGCCGCTCTGAGCCGTCGCGCGGCTTAATGTTCCGCCATAGCTTACTTACTATTCGCTGCTCTGAATCATCGGAGAATTGAATGTTAAACACAGCTGACTATTTACAGCTGTGATTTATCGCACAGCTGAATGCTCAGCACCGCCGATTATTCGCAGCTGTGAATGGTCGCAGAATTGAACGTTCCGCATAGTCGGCTATTCGTAGCTGTGACTCATCGCACGATTGAACGCTCAGCACAGCTGATTTTTCACCGCTGTATGTCATCGCACTTTTGAATGCTCAGCACAGCTGGCCATTCGGTGCTCTGAGTCATCGCGGAACGGAACGCACAGCTCAGTGTTCACATCCGCGAGTCATCGCATAATTGAATGCTCAACACAGCTGGCTTCACATCGGCGCCTCGTCGCACGATTAAGTACTCCGCACAGCTGGCTGTTCGTAGATGTGAATCAGTCCACAACTGAATGCTCAACACAGCTGAGCATTCATAGCTATGAGTCGTCGTACGACTGAACGCTCCGCACTGCTGAATCTTCACAGCTGTCCCTCGTCGCGCAAGTGTATGCTCAACACAGCTGATTATCCACCGCTGTCAGTCATCGCACGATTGAATTCTCAACACAGCTTAGTATTCACAGCTGTGAGTCACTGAACAATGGAGTCTTCCGAACAGCTGGCTATGCATAGCTCTGAGTCATCGCACAACTGAATTCTCAAAAGAGCTGTGGCTTACCAAAAAAAATAGAAAATAAATTAGATGTAATTGGGTGAGGGATGGAAAGGGCAACGGTGTGCGATATTACTGAAAGAAAGCGAATGCCTGAAAAAGTAAGTGATCGCGACAGCTGAAAGCTAAGGGAAAATAAAATGGATATCCCAAGAAAGTGGCACATATGGAGGGCAATAGGTAGGCAAGGAAGCCCAAAAAAGCCCTCGCAAACAGACCAACTGAGCATTCTATGAGTCGTCGTACGACTGAACGCTCCGCACTGCTGAATCTTCACAGCTGTCCCTCGTCGCGCAAGTGTATGCTCAACACAGCTGATTATCCACCGCTGTCAGTCATCGCACGATTGAATTCTCAACACAGCTTAGTATTCACAGCTGTGAGTCACTGAACAATGGAGTCTTCCGAACAGCTGGCTATGCATAGCTCTGAGTCATCGCACAACTGAATTCTCAAAAGAGCTGTGGCTTACCAAAAAAAATAGAAAATAAATTAGATGTAATTGGGTGAGGGATGGAAAGGGCAACGGTGTGCGATATTACTGAAAGAAAGCGAATGCCTGAAAAAGTAAGTGATCGCGACAGCTGAAAGCTAAGGGAAAATAAAATGGATATCCCAAGAAAGTGGCACATATGGAGGGCAATAGGTAGGCAAGGAAGCCAAAAAAAGCCCTCGCAAACAGACCAAAACCTACAGATATGGTCTGCCTAAGTGACTGGACAGAACTAAGCCAGTACGATGAAGCGAGCTAGATGGCCGTGATAAAAAGCAGGGCACAGCGAAAGATCTAACAAAAAGAGTTGTTTCAAAATGAGCTTCGAGCAAGCCTTCATGTTTGAACAAGTATTATCTCGGATGAAGCTCCGGGGAATTTTTATCTCCATACCATTCCTAAAGAGGGTATGGGCTTTTGAGATCGGAGCGAATTCGAAAGTGTGACTATTTCTTGTCTCGGTCCTGAAGAGGAGCCGTGTGCGGTAAAATTACGGTTTAATTAGGAAGGCTTGATGAGGTACTTGCATGAGAGCAATGCACGATTGCTTTATTAGTATTACGACTGGAACAATTATTATGTTTTATAGTCAAAATGATTACAAAAGAGTTTATTATAAGTAAAATTATATGGAGAGCAGAGTGCACGGTGATCGTGGAACGTCGTAGAGATGAGCTGTGATTTGGACGCCTTTTCTGCAAATTGGAGTATTCTTCGGAAAACGAACAGTACAGATGACATATGGATGTGACCGAACATTTATTCCTTCATCAATTGCAATGTGTATGTAGCCGTGATTGCGCAAAAGTGCAAACTCAGAGATTTAGTTCTGACCAAATATCATGATCTCATAATTCCTATTCAGTCCTGATCGTTGTCCCTGATATGCCAAATATATCGGTTGCAGTGGTCGAAAGAAACATGGAACCCATGTGAAGTCAACAAAATCACATCCATTAAACAGGCTACTAGAAAATCCGTTCCTTAGTAACCTTTTCCCGTCACCGTATTTTCTATTTTACTTTCTTATTTATTATTTTCCAGTAGTTAAAAATTTTCCGTTTCAACTTCGATAAGTTAACTGAACTTGTTGCATGACCAACATGGTGACACTTGCTTTGGTTGCATTTACTTAAAGCAGAGGCTGAAATCTGCTTTTACGTATTGCAATTGTTTGGATCTGGACTACAAGGTGTAGGTGGATCTGGATGCGTCCTTACTGAACGCTTTACAATATGCTTTTGTTATCTAGATGACAGTTTATTAATCAGGCTTAATGATGATTTCCATAGATACGCACAGACTGAAAGCGAACAGTGAGCTGTGGAGGTGGTATGGTGGTCAAATGATTGTTTCGGCAATCCAGTTTTTCATTCTTATCAACGACAAAAGCAGTTGCAAAATTGTGAGGCGAATGCCGGCGGTTTCTTAAGACTGAACACGGAACGGTCGAGACTGTAGGAAAAAATCTATAAAGCAACCTATAAGGCTGTTTGCTGCCTTTCTTTCCCCCTGCTCACCTCCCTTACAGTGGCCTTCATTCTCCGGTTTTTCTTTATCCGCGCTCATGATTATTGCAAGTTCGGTTGGTGCTCCAAATGGCTGCGACGGACGCCTAAGTGGAACGCTTCCACTCAGCTGCACAAGCTGCGAATTGAAGCGAAACATTTGCGAGATGTTTCGAACAAAGATGAAAGTGCGCAGATACTTACGCCTCGGATGTTTATGAGACGAGCGCTATCTGGTTTAGACGTGCATGAACGTCTAAACCAAATGGCGTATCGTGATCATGTAACCAATGCTCGCTCACCTCAAAGCTTTGTTTACTTGCACCTGCTTCCATCTCAAGCGTTTGCCTTGGAGGGTTCAACACTAGGCGGGTGCGCTCCAGCATCGATGCTTTCAGTGCTCAAGCTCGCCGCTGAGGCCCAATCCCATTTCGATCTTATCTTAAGAATAATAGTTTTACGGCAAGTTCAACGGCATCGTTTCTTGCTGTTCACAGCATAATGAATTGTCAAAAACTTTAAAAATGTCCTCGGAATTTGCCCGATTATATCATTCCGAAAATTTTCGCATATCTTGACATTTCATGCAACTGGATTGAGTTGAAGCTTCTTTAAGTCAACAGGCAATTTAAAAAAGAGATTTTAACAGAACTGTTAACATATCCCCGAATCGTTACAATTGACGTTTGGAAAGTAGTTGAGGTCGAGTAATCTGAACAAAATCTGAATGAAAATTTGCATATTTTTTATGGTGCTACAGCCGTTAAACCGTAGTCACTGCTTCTTACGCGCTTTTGCCGGATGCATTACAGCGATGGTCGATTGTTCTATTGTAATTTGTGAGGCAATCCCAGTTTAATTGCCATATTACTTCTAACAAAGCCTCCTCCAGTAGGTCCTCCCCTATTTCTTTCAGTTTAGATCTGTCCCCTATTTCTGAAATGTTTTAGGAAATCGCAATGCTATCCCTTGCCCACCCACTCCTCTACATCTTAAGTATATAGTATTCAATAACGTTTCGCGAAGTCGAAATGTTGCGAAAGGGGCTGTGGCTCACCACGGGCAGCTGGCACCAATGAGCAGTGGGCTAGGCCAACGAGGATTTCAGCATCTTTCGTCACCGCCTCGGAGAGGCCACATGCCCAGCTTAGCCACAGGCTATCGGAGCTAATGCAGAGGTTGGGGTGCGTGCAGAGATGTGCGAAGACGGCTTTTGGCTTTCATTTGTTTGTTGCTTTCGCAGTGTGTTGCCATCATTAAGGTAATCAGTTATGTTGATTATTTTAGTGCATCGCCCTGCTTCCTTTGGTGCTTTGTATTTATTGTTGTCTCTATGCATTGCTTCACTCCTTGTTGGTGTTTTTGTTTATAACGTGATATTTGTATTACCGGTTTTGTTATGATGTTTCTCGCCCTCACCTCGCGTAACGACTAGGTTTAATTACCCAACTTTGAGGTCCGATGGGAGGCGAACCGTCAGTTTCAAGCGAAAGTCAAACTTGGGGCGAGAACTTTGAACTGCAATATCGGGCACGAGCGGACCGGCTCACAATCAGGCCGGTTATTTTGTTTGAATCTTTCGAGTCATTTGTTATAAGAGAATTCGATCGCTATTGACGAAACGCGTCTGTGGGGAACCGGGCCGTTACTTGACGTTACTGTGGGCCTGCTACTTATCGACTCTTATCGCCATATCTGGATATATTCTCTGTGTCAGTTGATGATGGGCCCACCTATTACGAGAAAATAGCAGAATAGAAGTCGACCTCCTCTGTCAAAGGGAAATTATCCAGTTTTTCTGCAGCAGTAATAAAGCAACCCTTACACACTCCTTCCATAATTGTTTTCGTGCTTCAAGCCAACTCCCCTACGATTTCTCTTTAAAAATGTGGTTTCTTTCGCGAACAGAGCTCGCACCCCTTTCGGACGAGTCTTCTCTTAAGATGCTGCTAAAAAAACATCCTCGAGAGCTCTTTTCGATTTAATGCGGTATTTCATTTACTGGGAGTATTCCCGTTAGTATAATTTTATGGGACAGTCGAACAGTAAGGGTAAAGAAGAGAAGCCAATCGAAAGAGTGCTCCTTCCTCCTCTTCCCGCATTCTAGCAGTCCTAAGAAACCAACAAAACAAATAGGTTCGTGCAATCGACTCCATCCCGCTTCTACCCTTCAGACGACAGGAGACGTAGTTTATGGTTTACATATAACCTGTTGCTCTTGAACCTCATGCAAATGATATAGGTGGCTACTCGAATTCATCTGCTGGAAATTGTGGCTAGCTTTACCGCTTCCACCACTTCTCCAGCTATACTTCGGATGGAGGATGAGTATGAGGGAGAGGCGGAGGGGGTAGTCGGGCAAAGCGGTGCCTCCAAAAAGGGCATCTAAAATCGAGAGATGACGAAATTTAAGATTCTGCATGAAGTGGCTTGCACAGAAGGAGGCAGAATTTCAGGGGCGAATGAATTCAAGAGATGACGAGCTTCTGAGAACGGTTATTGTGGAAGGGAAGCAGTTCGGCTTGAAGGCAAGACTACTGAAAAAGGCGGCTGAATACGAGCGCTTATGGTATCTGAAATGCAAAAAATAAAAGCAACCTTGTAACTGCGTGTCTCTAGGTGTTTCTTGAAAACGTCTCTGACAACATCATAGTTAGGAGTGGAATCAAAGCGAAGCGATAAAATTTCGGTCACTACAGCTGGCAGTCGCACCGGAAGCGAGAGGCAATCCATCCGCAGACTTCTTGCCCCTACAGTAACAGTTTTATGTGAGCGAAGATCTGAGCGTCTAGGTAACTGAGAAAGTTCCTTCGACCGCAGAGAGTCTTATTAAATTCCTTTCATCTATGTCTGTGCTCTTGCCTGACTTGAATCTCTTGCCAGACATTTTTTTAATAAACGAAAATTCGCCTGATTCATCTCGGGCTAAAAAAGTGCCCTTTCTTATGGAAATCGTTATCAGACTGAGTTGGAACTCATTGTAGCGATTTAAAGGCCTTTTTCATATGCAGAAGAAGCTAAGGCATGACTGGCCGGTTATACGACAAATGAAATAATAGAGAAGCACATTGGGCAGTACCTGTCGAAGTACTTTATGCGCCATGGTACAATGCACACATGTGTAATGTTATGATTCGTTAATAATTTCCTAAACACCGGAAAATGATGGCAAATTTTCTCTTCAGAATTTTTGAATCTGTTCCGAATTTTTGAATGATGGCAAATTTTTGAATAAAATCTCCAATTAGTTTATAGTATTATTGCGATAACTGAACGATCAAATCAACTTACGCAAAGACAACGTATGACAGTTCTATTGGTGAACTACGCGACGAAGGGTGATTGTAACAAATGTTGAGACTAAGGCGGTTAGCTCAGTGGCAAATGTGGCTGTTGTGAGCCTAAGTCATTAAAAAACCCTTCTTCAACTCCCGTCTTCAGTAGTCGTTCATATAGCGGTTGTATGGAGCAAATTGCACTTAAGTTTGGGTATGTTATCGTTTAGCTTTTCAATGTGGAGCCTTCACAATTATTAGGCTCAGTGTAAAGTGATTGGAGGTAATGAATGGGGATAGACGTCACACCTCGTTCACTCATGAACGCATCCTTCTCTTTTCGAATTTCGGCAAGGTTGGTCATCATTCGCCAACTGAGAATGTTTATCTGGTAGAATTCAACGCTCATATACAGCCAACTCTCTAGATCGTCTTTACGCGCACAATCCGAACGGTCATGGCACGCCCTCGATGCGTACCGGATTGAACTTATAAATGGTGCATACGAACGTGGTGGTCTGTAAATATATTTACAGCAATGATTTCTAGCAGTTAAGCTTTTCCACTCCCATACTAAATTGTTCTCTCCTCCTACCTGCTGCATATAACTGGAGGTATCGAAAGCAAAAAAGCATGCGAAAATTACAAGAATGCTTTTTGCTACGGACCCAGGCTACGCATTTAGGCTAATTAGAGTTGTAAATATAGATACTGCACCCGCTACTAAAGTCGCTAGTGTATAGTGTTGCGGGTTCCCCTGTTTAGAAAGAGGTACGTTTGCCGACTGCGACCTATGCGCTGACGTTGATGAGTTGATGACAGTTGTTGAATTGTCTCACTAGCAGGAAGCAAACGATTTCCTCTGGCTAGTTAATCCTTTCCTCCACTTATTTAAAATTTTTATTGGCTTCATCCCATTCAGCACCGATACTCCATAAAGCTTTTGGAAATCGTACAAAATGCCATTTGAGCAATAAACACCGAACATCCTAAAGTTTTTTAACGTGATACGTAGTAAAACTATTCCTAGTCAACTTCTCAAATAAAAGCGTTTTCGAAAGTTTTGAAAAACCCCTAGCCGGGGAGATTTTATTGCGCTTAACGCCTCCACTGTAGATGATCAACGATTGTATTTACTAACATTATTTTTGCTTCTTTGGTGCGAAACCTGCGCACACATCCAAAGTTAATCAAATATATGTGCGTTTCGAATGCGCCTCTTCCAATAACGAACGATGTTGGTCGAATATCTGTAAGAAAAATTTCATTTCAAATATTTTTTGACTACGCTCTAAATATAACGCTGTAAAGTTTCGTGGGCAATAAAAATTAGCACTTTCATTTGGGCCGATAAATTAACCGTCACTGCAGCGCTTCTCAGACTTGGGTAATCAAGTCTCCAGGAATCGTTTTCAGAAAATAAACGCAATTTGAAAGTCATTTTTGATCTGCAATATGAGAAATCAGAAAAGCTGCTGCTAAAGTTGAGCGAGACGTCTGAAAAAGAATAGTTGTCTGTACTTTCTGTACTTTCCGTTGTTTTCATTTTAACGTTGGCTATAGAAAATAGTCGACCACACGGTTGGTAAATTTTAAAAAAATAGGTAACGTCAAACGGGAACGCCCCGGAACTCGTATTTACTTGTTCTTTTAACCTCATCAGCTTTCGCTATCCATGACACGTGGAATTTAAATAAAATCAGGTTTTGGAGGACGCTGATGAAAATAAAAACAACGGAAAGTACCAGCACGTTATTTAAGACAAGTAATGTCGCCATCATAAAACAAAGAAAAAACGTTAAGATCTCAGGAGCAATTTTGGAAGCGGATTTGTGAGCTGAATGCACTACGGAGAAAATTGTCTAAAAGAATACTTAGATGCAATTGGTGCAATGCAGCGCAATTTTGAAGAGAAAGCTAACCTCTGTGGACGTATCCAATAGTGTGCAAATCTTCGATTGCATTGAGAGTTTCAATGGCAAGTCTTGTTGCAGTACCTACCGTGAATTTCTGGTACGCTCTCCTGGCTTGTAGGTCGGACAGCGTTGGTCCATACTATAAACATGTCGGTGTAAAGCGTAGGAGAGAAACGAATAAATTTGAATATGAAAAAATATAGGGGTATTTTCTTATCACCGTAGTCATTTCTATTTATAAAGCGTAGCGTTTACGCGGTCGGGTTCGGCCATTTAATAAAAAAGTTCGAGATGTCAGCGGGAGAACTGTGACAATAGTGTTGTCGAAGAGTCAGATGTTACATAGTTCACAGTTTCGTACGAAAGGAATATGGCCGCAGTGGTGAGTGAAGTCTTGTAGAAAATTTTGTGAAAAATTGGTGTCCATTTCACCATTTCACGTATGTAGCACAGTTAAGGTGCATCATCATGCAGCTATCGCCGACTTGCTATAAGCGCATGCCAACGTTCCTTTGAGGGAATTTTTTTTAAGTGGACTGGTTTCTCTTGCCTTTATCCGTTTCTTCATCATCCTTTCTTCTTTTATATGGATATGCGCAAGGTGTTTGCATGTGTTTTTGCACTTATGCAGTCGTGTCGTTGTCCTAAGTTCTAACTGCCACAAGCACTTTTCTTTTTTAGTGTGAATAAAGGCAATTCTGTGAAAATCCCCGCCAGCTTTTCAGAATTTTGATGTCAGTGTGGTAGACGATATGAATATATGATAGTTTGCCGTTGCGACTGTGTTATGCATGAAGTGGAGACTGTACAATACTTTTTTGCCGACAAACCATATTCACTGCACACCAAGCTCAAACTTGGGTAAATAAATATGGTGAAAATTACATGTTGTCATATATCCATATCTGCTGATTACAAGTTTGCGAAACACTTTTCGTAAACACGTTCAGGGTCGATGGTATGGACGCTTCACTCCCCAGATCTCAGTCATGAAGTAAAAAATAAAATTGATTCCTCAGTTAGATACTGAGTTCTCTTCACACGAACGAGTCTATCCATTAGTCGTTCTTGCAAAAAATGCTTGTTTACAGCAGCAACTATAGAAAAACTGACCGCATCGGTAACAAAGTAGCGGATGTGTAGTATTGTGTCGGTTCCTCGTTGGATTAGTCGAAAGATGTGGGCTCGATTTGCGGCTGCGGCCAAAACATGAATCAAGCATGTGACCTTAACTAATGAGTTATAGAAGCTGAGAACACGATAATTTGACGATTGGCTACTAAACTGGAAGGAATTTTCGTTAACCGAGTTCATTGAAGCCATTCAAGTGCAATCCACATGACAGACGACAGTGGGAGGCTTCGCGAAATCCGATGCTCCGATCCACGCATGCTCATCAATCGATGGACGAAGTTTTACAAGTTGTTTGACTTTGCCCAGCTATTCTAGGAAGTTGTCGCCTACAGTACGAAATTTCGCTTCCAAATGCATGAAATGCAAGTTACATTTTCGGTTAACTCTTGAAGCAACCGATTTTTTGAAGCAAACGCATATTGTTAAAGTACTCGTTATCATAGCACTGCGCCAATTCAAAACATAACTAAACAAGGTCAAGCGCGCTTTTGGGAATACAATAGACGCGACTATGCTCCAATGGAAACTTTTTGCCATTTCCTATGTGCTTTGACAAATTTGTTACGCGAGACGAATTAATATATGTATACGACAATCCTGATTATGAGGTGAGTAGTTGCGCCCAACAGTCTCCGCTCATTTGCAATTATTGCTGACGGTTCTTAAATAATAACAGTAGGGAAGTACGCCAAAACTCCCTAGTAAGTGCTGTTCCCGCAATAAAAAGTACCTCTATCTGGTAAACTTCGGATCGCTCAACCATTCAGCTGCCACAAACCGACGGGTTAAACCGATGTCAGTAGAGCTACTGCGCTTTTCATGGGAGTAACCAGCTACCATCACCTTATACGGTGCAGAGAAGGAAGGAATGTGTAGCACTGAAGACTTCCATAATCGTAGCGCAAATTCCATGTG
>JPKZ01003183.1:372222-385831 GCA_000803305.1 Toxocara canis
GGTGGTAATCCTGTGCTCTCGCGCGCGGGAAGGAAGAAGAAGGCCACAACCCTACACCTCTAACAAGAATGACATATGTATTCTGTACCTACCACATTTTTTATTTCTTCATATCGATTATCTCGTCAAGCAAATTTTAAAAACAAATTGAGCATGGTTAGGTGCTAATCTCTTATGCTGGCAACATGAACAATCAGTATCCCAGCCTCCTTGTGAATAAAACAGATAACGTTCTGATTTACGACAGCTACAATTCTCCATATGATCGACTACAGTTCTCCACATGGGGAGTAAATATACAAAAAATGAACGTTTGGGCCAAATGTGAGCTCCCATTCACATCACTGCACGAATTAGCACGGTAATCATGCCAAAAACTGTACGGTGATATTATTCGGGCAATAGCGATAATCATGCACAAAAATGATTTGACTGACTGATGCTTCACTTGACTTCTCATTTTCAGGCATTCAATATCCTACTAGAGAATGGGCATTAAACCGATAGACTTATGGAGGGATTACGATGATCTGCGCATGACGGACTGGTTCGAATCAGCGAAGAGAAGCTGTAATGCAAACGCGATCAGCACTGCGATTAGGCTGTTTGAACTACTGAAAACATTTTCACAACTTATTTTTAGCAACACCTTTAGAATGTATCCCTCGCTTTCGAGCTTCACTAATTCCATTCCATCGTCCACTACTGAATGTTCCTGAGCTTTTCACTTCCCTGTCGCTTGATCAATATTCACCTCTTTTATTCGGCATATATTGAGATGCAATTTTGACGTAGAAAAAACGTAGTTCAAAAGAATCACAGTAAACAATAACAACAACATGCAACATGAGAACGCCATTACGGAAAAAAGCACCATATTTAGTGGAACAAGCTGATTGGATTTACTCGAATTTTATTCGTTGTCACCCTTTTTACCAGTTCATGCCAGTATGCGTTTGCTAGAGCCATCAAATCGGATTCGGGTTTTTGTGCGCATTGACTTTACATATCTATCTTATAGCCTTAGAAGAAAGGCGCCTGCCAGGTGGTGCAATAGCGAACTAAGATTGCACACCGGTAAAGATTTTTGGCCAACGATGAACGCACTCTAGACACGATGGAGCGGCGTAAATTCCCATCGGCTTGTGGCCATGGCGAAAACCACTTGTCAATCCTGATGGGTAAACATAAGCGCGTAGGTGGTAACAGGATGGATGACGTTATGCACGCAATAAGTGCGCATCGCTAGGTAACCGCACTGGTCCGGCTTGAACGCTGTACGCAAATATATGCGAATTCGTTTCCTTCAGGGTAACCACAGCGGACGGGAAAACAGCAGTGCCAACCGAACTCACCTGTCCTAGTGGCAGCAACAAATCCCCGCGCGAGTCCTTCTTATACAACTAACTGGGGCAGCTAGAACTGTCTTATTTATAGCGCTACTACAACCAGTAGTTGTGCAAATTTGCCTCATCGTTCATATTTTGCAAAATATATGAGGCAAAAGGAGCAACACTTCAACTAAATCAAGTAATCAAATAAATCGAAAAAAAAACGTTTAGAAGATAAGTAAAATGCATAACTCTGTAGTGCACATTCACAAAAACGATATTCATAAAATTCGGCAGACCTGATCCGATAAATCGACCCGTGATATTGTAAATCACTACTGCAGTGTTAAAAACAAGTTCACTTCTCGTTGGGGTGAGAGAATTTACATCTGTTTTGACTTGCAGCAGCCATAAGCGAGCGCAGTGCCTAGCCTACCGAAGCTGGTTATTAAATTTTTTGGCATCCGGCACCATCCACAGTTCACCTTTACTCTTCGCTTCACTTCACTTCTTTTTTTGTTTGTTGACTGTGATTTCGAAATATATTAAGCCATCATCGATGCGTCGCTTATTCTTGCATGCTGCGGCCATGCTTGCGTTCGAACTTCTTCGGAATGGGATCACACTCGCCACTGAGTGCGTGTCCCGTCGCTTGACTTTGACGCAGCGATGAGCAGCGCAAGGTTGAGCTGCGGTGGGTTGCGAACCCGGCGAAGCGTCGAAGAAGCCAAATCCGTCGCGAAGGAGAAAACGGTAAGCAACCGAAAGATTAAGCTACTCGCAAAAGATATTGACGTTGAGATTAAGCTACTGCTGGACAGGCCTACTAGCAAGTCAGTTTTTTCTAATTTGATTTCCCGAAGCGATCAAAATCACCAACAGCGAGAGGGCTCCAACTTTTTCGCAACCCCATTTCCTCAGCCCTTCAACCAAAGAGCCAGACCTAACCGTTTCATTATCAATTAATCAATCGTATTGTATTTCCAACCAAATTTCGAGTAGGAGTTAGC
The DNA here is from genome assembly GCA_000803305.1 of Toxocara canis. NCBI lineage: Eukaryota > Metazoa > Nematoda > Chromadorea > Rhabditida > Toxocaridae > Toxocara > Toxocara canis. The sequence continues at coordinate 374,564 of JPKZ01003183.1, forward strand.
GTTGTATTGATTGTGTTAACGTTGCATTTGATCGCGCTGTTGCAAAAAAAACTATTTTTTTGCAAAACGGAGCAGGCAGAAGCTGAATCGACAACATGTTTAAGCTGATGCCAGCGGGGATCGGCTGTTGTGACACGGTATCGCACCATATGTGTGTGCTTCGGTGTTACATTGTTTTGTGCTGTCTTCTTTTTGCACTTTTATGGCTAGGGATGATGATTGGTGATCGCCTCAACCACTTTTTCGTATCGAGTGTAGGATTAGTCTGTACTTTTTGTTGCAGCGTTGCCGCTAATATTTTTGCTGTCGCTTTTCGGCCAATTATTCGCTATCGTTATTCAGTCTAATAAAATTCTTTGGATACATTGGCCAAAGTACAAGACAGGGATGTATATGTACTACTAAACAGACAACGAACTTCTGGCCTTGTTTCCTATATTGCCCACCGAATTTTTTAGGCATCGAAAAGTTCTCGTTCAGAAAGACTTTGTTTTATCTACTTTTTTTACCGGCTAAAATCACATAAGAGTTTCCAATATTCCAAGTTTTTTTTGCTTAGAAGTTCATGCTTTAAGCCATTTCTCGCATGTGAATGTCAATATCATCAGTGGAATGTTCGTTTGCGACAATTGGAACCTTTTCTTTAACCAATGATATCGATGTATACGGTGAACTCTTTTTAGTTGTGTTGTATTCTATTTGCAAACAGTTCACCAAAACGCTTCAAAGAATTAATTTTTTTTTTCAAACGTCGAGGAGGTGGTTGAGGAATCTCATCGGATGCTTTAAAGCGAAGAGCGCTTTCTAGGAACAGAAAAATTGAGTACTTTGGATTATATGACGGAAATCTTACCTAATGTAGTAATAAAAGGTGGGCAACATTTGGCATTCTTGCCAACACAAATCTTTCAACGGGAGTAAAATTTTACGTGCCAAGCACAACGTGAGATGTGCGAAAATGGGCTGCAAAATATCTCATTCATCTTTAAGCATTGAATGGTATAGCATAAATTCCTACGAGTACTTATTTAATATTACTGCATACAACTAAGAGAGGAGGGATGAAAAGAGAAGTAGCTATCTGCCTCCCCCCCCCCCCACCCCCCCCGTTATTTGACAGAGCAGTCAGGATACCTCTGAGAAGAGGAGTAAAGCAAGGTGACACCATTTCGCCAAAATTATTTACGGCCTACTTGGAAATGGTGATGAGGAAGATTAAATGAAAAGGTGGAATCATTATCGATGGCGAAAAATTAAACCACCTTAGATTCGCAGACGACATCGTGGTGTTTGCATCAAACAGCATCGAACGGACACAGATGTTGCGAGAACTTGAAAATGAAAGCAAGAAAGTTGGATTAACCATGAATCCACAGAAGACGAAATACATGCGGAGCAATTCGCAAAATGGTCCACAAATAAAATTACGACATGGACTCATCGAAGAAGTGGTTCATTTCATCTATCTTGGCCAAGAAATAAATATGCGCCACGATATGAGTGGAGAGATTTCCAGAAGAATACGAGCTGGTTGGGAGTGTTTCGCAGACATGAAAGAAGTTTGGACAGCCAAAATCGATCCAGATGTACGAGCTAAAATTTTGAATACAACCGTCGTCAAAACAATAACTTACGGAAGTGAAACGTGGTCTCTTATAAAAAGCGAAAAGGAACGTTTAGCAGCGGCGTAAAGAGCCATGGAAAGAAGGATGTTGCGTATCTCACTAAGGACCACATAACCAACGATAAAATACGCAAAGAGCGGCCAAGAGAACTGGTAGTTTGACGTTATTGTCTGTGGCGCTTTTTGAGTCGAATGAATCGAAAGCCTATGAAGCTACGAAGAAAATTTTCTCCAATTTTCATATAGAATAGTTAGGGAGTGCTCGAATAAGAAATGATGTGACATTTGGAAAGCGAAATGACGACTGCAGTGTTGAATTTCGTCGTTTGCATTTTTAAATTTTTCAAATTCATAAGAACGGTTTGGTGCTTTTGACTTGCTGTTAGGCGTAGTTGTAGTGATGCAAGTGACGGATCATTGTGTTGCTCGAGGTGGGATGAAATCGCAAATTTCGCGCTTCATCTAGCCGCTTGAGTCGTTGATTGACCAAGGAGATCTAACGGTTCCGTGGCATCACAGTTGAGCCTCGCATATTTTGGCCTTGATGTGCTCGGCACAGTTTTAATGGCATTCCTCTCTTCCTTAAAATTTGAGGCGAGGTTTCTTACTTCGCTTTGGAACCATCTGGTCGGCCCGGTACAAAATGTCGAAGCAAATCTAAACTGGCTACAACCGTAATATGCTTACAGCTAGCGTTTTCGTGCCCTTCCACAGTCGACAGACACTACAGTGAACGAAAGGTGTTAACGTTTTGCAGCACAATGGCAGTAAATCAAGCCACCCACAACTTAGTGATCACTGCACATGCCATAATCAGAATACATGTGTCGTATGATCAATGCCATCACTTAAAAGTCGAAACATTTGCATCAGTGACGTTCGGTCGTGCCCTAGGCAACGCCGTTCTTCCGAGTGAGCGAAGAGGCCGCCCCCTGATTTCCCCCGTGCACCGAAATGTTCGGAAAAAAAATCCGGCCATTCTTTTGGCTTGAGCCATCAAAACTTCATTTTGTCCACAAATCCTGAACCCCCTCAAAACTTATAAATGACGGCCCTGACCTCATGATATTTGATTCACTAAGAGGATGTCACGTAGCTAAATAGGCGAGGTCGCATGTGGTACTAGCTCAAGTGTTGATCCTTTGTGATGGCGAAAGTCCCGGTTTCTCGAAAGCTTATCTGTTTTGACGACCGTAAAGAACGCAACAGTAGCGAACACCGACTAATAGCAAAAATTCTAATAAGTAAAGACATAGAGGTTATCTCTGCAGAACACTCATTCACCTTTTCTTAGCAATACTATTTAACCAATGAACTTTAAGTGATTACGAAACGCACTGCTTTAGTGGTATTCATTTTTACGAAATAAGTAACCATATTTAACGATATTTGCTTTCATATTTCAAAGACACGTGCAAAACCAAACTTAAAGCACAACAGATTCGCATATAACTTCATATCTTAACGAATAAACTTCAAAACCATAGCGACTACTGTAGTCGCGAAGGAAGAACGAACGGCTTCGCTGAAATCTCGAGCTCAGTTTGTCTTGTGATCCCTCCATAGCGTCAAAATAACAGTGAGGCATTTACGGCAAACGGAAAACTGCCAGCCAGCAGCTTTGCATTATTATGGCAAGGTCTATGAGGAAAGCGAAGTCGTAGCCGGTTGGAAAGTGTTCCGAAGAAAAGCCTAACTCACCATCACCCACAGACTGACCGTGCCGAAGAGACTCGACCAAACTCTTCGGAAACCTCAAACTATTATAGAAATCCAGAAATGAGCGAGAAAACACTACATTCCTTCTTCCCTTCTCAATTCTCCGACAGTGATATCGCTATACCACTTCTTTCATGTGAATGCCGCACGTATTTAGCCATGCTGCACTTACGGGTGGTTTACTTTGGTATGAATACTATTGCTACGATATAAAACGGAGTACGACAGTGCGAATACTTTCCGTTGCAGTGACGTCATTTGTGTTCAGTAATGGGGGAACCATAAAAACGTTTATAAAATTTAAAAATATTCAACATATAACGGATGTGTAAAACAAAAAACGTTTACAGTCTTCATGTACCCCAACGTAACAAAACTGCACAACCGTTACAAAATTACAAATGCGCCCAACTCATGACCATCCAAAAAAAGAAAACAATCGCAATTAAGTTCAACTACATATGAGCAACCATCTCATCAATCTGAAATGGAAGTAGGAAAGGGGCGGAAGGACGGAGCGAGAGAACGAAAAGACGTTGGGGAGGGGGGAGAACGCGAGTGGACTGCTGCACGTATGTGAGATAAATGACGACCTGTTCGATGCAACCCAAAATGAACAATTACGAGACTATAAAAAAACGAATGCCACACAACCAGTGTGAGTAGAAAACAACATGAGCGAAAATTGCAGCGCAGGCTCAGTCTGGTAAAAGAGAAAAAATCAAGACAGCACCAAATCGGTGTCTCGCAGCTTCCATCAGTGAGGCATTTACGGCAAACGGAAAACTGCCAGCCAGCAGCTTTGCATTATTATGGCAAGGTCTATGAGGAAAGCGAAGTCGTAGCCGGTTGGAAAGTGTTCCGAAGAAAAGCCTAACTCACCATCACCCACAGACTGACCGTGCCGAAGAGACTCGACCAAACTCTTCGGAAACCTCAAACTATTATAGAAATCCAGAAATGAGCGAGAAAACACTACATTCCTTCTTCCCTTCTCAATTCTCCGACAGTGATATCGCTATACCACTTCTTTCATGTGAATGCCGCACGTATTTAGCCATGCTGCACTTACGGGTGGCTTACTTTGGTATGAATACTATTGCTACAATATAAAACGGAGTATGACAGTGCGAATACTTTCCGTTGCAGTGACGTCATTTGTGTTCAGTAATGGGGGAACTATAAAAACGTTTATAAAATTTGAAAATATTCAACATATAACGGATGTGTAAAACAAAAAACGTTTACAGTCTTCATGTACCCCAACGTAACAAAACTGCACAACCGTTACAAAATTACAAATGCGCCCATCTCATGACCACCCAAAAAAAAAGAAAACAATCGCAATTAAGTTCAACTACACATGAGCAACCATCTCATTCATCTGAAATGGAAGTAGGAAAGGGGCGGAAGGACGGAGAGAGAGAGAACGAAAAGACGTTGGGGAGGGGGGAGAACGCGAATGCTCCCGTAATTATCGCAAGCGATGGTCTCTAAAAATCAAACGTTCCGGACTGGCTGCATCGAACTGTTTTTGCGCAGCTGACTGAGTCAACGTTAGCTAACAAAGAATTCCAGCTTATACATTTACACGTGTCGTACGAAACGGAAAATTCAGGACGGTATCAAACGGTGAAAAGGAGCACTACTTTTCCCACCTGGCACGACAATTTCAGTATTTCCCAACTCTTTAAGCGGGTGACCATCACTACCTCGAACCACCGTGCAGCACATGATAAATAATACTCGGTTACCAGGCCCTAAACAAAAAAAGCCGAGATGAAGATTACTGCACAAGCCCATCTTTTGTATCGTTGCTGGAAACTGGTGAGAAATTGCTGTTTTTCCTATGCAGTATTTCCCAAACCTGGAATAAATTAGCATAATGACATTGAAACAAATTTTGTTTCGTTGTCATTATGATTACAAACAATGGCACGTAAATGGAAACATAAGCATGGAACGCTGGGAATGAAATGTTTCCATGGGGCATTTCTCCCTGTCGCGCCGGTTATGAAGTGTCCTTTTTTACTTTACCACTTATGGCGTTGGACATGAGTGGTACACTACCTGCATCTCCCTCCACCATCAGCCTAAGTTCAGACGAACCCTTTTAACACTACTAACTTTTGTATGTATTACGTATTTATTTAAGAACGGCCCCGTAAAGACAATTGCAGCACAGCGATTGCTAGTCAAAAATCAGAACAAGCCAGGGCTTGCGGTCGACGCTGAAATCGTCGAGTCAACATTTTCGCTGCTCGCTGGAGAAAGAGATGAAAACGTTGCTAGTTGCTGCTCTTCGCCGCTCTCATTGAAACCACGTCCTCCCATCGACGTATCGCTGCAATATTACGCGTTCTCGTTCGTAGTAAAGCTGTTAGTCATAGCAAAGAAAAGCTGCTACCGGCCCCTCAACACTCGCACTCCAGTCATGATATCATGATATTGTGCGCCGTTCTTTCCCTTTCTTCCTTGCGTTCTATGACCTCTCGCCATCAATAACTCCAGCCGTTAGTTTTCCGCGTTTTTTGCGAAACATAACAAAACGTAAAAGCGAAAATTTGCTATTTTAAGTGCATATTTAAGAGTATGTAAGCTTCGGATAACACAGGTACGTGCTAGAGTAATACTTTCCTTTACTACGATTAGCATTCGTTATGGGACCGTAACCAAAATTCCCATCACACTGTGCTATTCACAACTGTACATTGCGAGCGCAGCACTTTCCTAACTAGCACAATTAAGATGAAAAGTTTTGAGCAGCCACCAATTTTTGGCTTCACTGACAGTCCGGTACCTAAGCTGTGTTGCAATCCCATCGACCAATTTCTGCAACTATGAAATCAATCAAAATGCGTTTCCATCTTCTTTGCCAATGTACACATAAATTATCGCGCACGTCATAGACCAGGAAAACATTGAAGATCCCTCCACTTGAAGAATCTATTTGATATAGAGGCGTCTACGGCGTCCACTTGCCCGTCACTACGAAAAATGTTTACGTGAGCAATACATAGGATGCTTCCATTACTGAATGTTTAACTTTGTTTCTTTCACCAAACCTGCGCCATACGCTGTGGCTAATTGGACGTAAACAAGAGCCTGATAAGACAATGACTGCCAAGAGGAACATTCTGAAGGAGAAAGTATCGGGATGCGGAACTGCAACAAAATGTTTGTCTCCGAGTCGAAAAGAAAATCTTTAATTAATTGTAGTCAGAGCTACCAGAAAAAATCACGAAAAACTGAACGTACTGTTGCGCTACAGACGAAAACAAAGGACGATTCAGGGCGTTTATGCAAGGAAATATCAACTGAAATGACGACACATCGAATTAAAAATTGATTTGTCACATCCCATCGCGTAGTTATACGCTTCATATTTTAAGAATGCCAAATTGGAAGCGAGAGGTGGCATAATGTTTTAAAAAATCATAACTTTAAAAATCAAAAATCAAAAATTTTAAAAAAATCAAGAAAAAATTTTTAGAAAATCATAAAATCATTTTAACAAATTAAAAAAAAACTGTGACATGTTTCACAGTTTCAGCGCTCATCTGCCCAAAATCAATAAACATCAAGCATAACAACTTCCTTACAAGTTATTTTCTTCTCAATAAACTTATTTTCTCTCTTGCTGTAGTTGTTGCAGTCGAAATGCTACGAAACATTCAAGACATATTTTGTCTAACCTTTTTGCGTTATTTCTCGATCTGTATGTTCCTTCTTCTCACTCACTTCACATGAAACGTCAGTACCCAAAGAAACCTTTTTGCATCCACCAGTAGCCTGCTTGTGATGATAGCAAATACTCCGGATGAACTGCGGCGTTATCCATGCCTATAAAAAAATCCTTACCATGCAAGGATATCCCCTCATTCCCAGCCTTCCTCCTCTATCCTGTAAGTTTAGACCAGCAGGAACGGGTATCAGAAAGCTGATAAAGTCAGAGCTCCCAATAAATAAAAAGTCATTTCAGAAAAAGCATAGTTGAGCGCAAAAAATCAGCTCCAAAAAAAATTTAAAATAAAACTTTTTGAGGAATGTGTACGCCTCCAGTAAACATATCAAAAACTTTTCGAAAATTTTCACTCAGAATATCCTCTCTTTTTCAACCTGACATGCCCCTTGAGGAAATATTTTCTGCCCTGCCAAAGGTATAATACTAACACTAGTAACCACTAACAACCATTTGATTCCAACCAAGTGCTAACCGGTGAATGAGTGGGTGCGGTGGCAAACGACGACGAAGTTGGAGGATATCCTCCACTTCGACGATGCGAAGTGAAAAATCCAACAGGAATGCCATTTTGGTTGTAGACCGATGGCTGATAGGCACTAGAAACATGTCTACTTTCACAAACAGAAAATGTCACTTTCCGTCGATGGTACTTTAACTGGAATGCTGAAACGTGCAAACGGCCAACGGAACAATTTTAATTCACCTGACCAGCAATTATGCAACATTTGTGCTACACAGCAAGTAACCGCTTGCTATGACGGATGCGTTCAACAATTCATTGTTACTTCAGAATCATCTCGAAAATGTAATACTAGTGCCTATAATTACCTCAAATGCCTCCTCCACCACCTCATACCTCTTTCAGTTGGAGGAAGACATCGTCATATGGAGATATAGTGGTCAGTTTGTCGACCAGTCAGATGATGTTTATGTCGGCTAACTGGGTTTCTACTACAGACGTAGTATTTGAATGAGAACATATCCGGCTGACGCTGCTAACAGTTCTAAATAGCATTCATCTTTAATTAGAGTTCACTTCGTTAAATTTCACTCTTGCCGATGCAGTAGGCTTTTGTCCACTCATCTTTCGCCGCATCACAGGTCATTCAGCTGATATTATGCGACCATCCTTACGTTTACATTCATTAAAAAAAGTTCTCTTCGCTAATAGTCGCCCACAGCAATTAAAGACGTGCAGATATTTTCATAGAAGAACCTCATAAATGCAGGACAAAACGAACAATAATTACCCACCAATACGTACCGTGAAAAGCAACTTACCCGCAAGTATACATGACACTGGGGTTGTTTTGACCAGTGACGGACGCATAGTTCGCGAAAAGCAAACTGCGACGACTGCTGTTAATAGCGTTGATAGCAACTGGCCGACGCGATTTAAGTGTAAGCGGTTTATGCATACCATACAGTCCCATGCCAACATGACGAACCTATAACAGCGCAACACACTGCACAGTCGATCCTGCTACCCTTTCCTACATTTAAAATTGAGGAATAATTACGAAGAGCCGCGAACTTCGAGCTGAGGCCGCAGTTTTTCGAATAACATAAAAAAATAATGCAAAGAGAGAAAGAAAACCTGAAAAAAAAGAATGGCAAGTCGCATGATTATGCATGTAAGGACACAGATTGCAACAGTCAACTCAGACATGATAAGCCAATTTAAATGTTGACGTGCGCTCTGCTCGATACGTTCAGAAGCGTTCGATTATCCAAGCTTTCATACCATTCAAAAGATATGATTTCAACAAAAAACAAAAATTTCTGCTCTAGCTACCATTCTGCCCCTCTAAACAAAAAGACTGCCGCTGCAATATACAGGATTCGTTTCGTACAACGCATAAGAGTTGCATGCATATGGCTCCTATCCATCCAACAGAAGTGTACAAATAACCGACAAAACTGGATAAGACTCATACTCAACACAGTCCGGAGCTCCTTGCGGTGACCCACACCGTCAACTCCCGAACCGCTTGTGATGTACCTGTTTAGCAGCAGCGTCCGGATGCTGCTCTGTTTAATGTTTATATGGTCACTGTTGAGACCCTCCATGGCCACGCTCGTAATTTGGCGATAGACTACGATCAGCACATTCTTCACGTAGATCACACCACTGAAGGTCCAACGCCCCTATCTTGCATGCTGGATTTTTCAGACAATTCACACATCGCAAGAGGAACTTAGCGTAACCATAACAACAGGTCACGCTCAGTTTCTCTTCATGTGTATATTCGGCTGCCTCGAATGAAGGGCTCAACTATCGCAGAAGGCGCGCCAAAATAAAAATAATTCTCGTACAAAAGTACCTGCCAGCACTGCAGACAGTAGTACCTGAAGCAACTTCTTTCGCGACAAAAATAAGGACCTTGAGCGTCATCGCACTGCGAGCACCTGGAATCCCTTAGGTAGGGATCAATTTGGATTCTTTTCGAAAACTTCGACGTTTTGATCTATAGAAATCCAGAATCAATCGCACGGAAATACGAAGCTTGTGAAGAAAATACCACTCGTCCGCTACTTGAATAGCAATTTGCTCGAGACGGAAAAAAAGTTTCGTGGACCACAAGCGCTGCATTTTGCTTCCCAGAACGACAATGAGAATTATTAGTTCTGCTCGAAATACCCTTCTAACTGTTTATATGCATCTTCCACCCTGTTGACCCTTGCTCTCAGCGACCGTTCTTCACAAAAGCGTAGAGTGGTTTCAGGAAGTCGTCGCCTTCACCCCAGTAGCAAGTAAATAGGTGGGCTAGCTAGGCACGAATTCTGACTCCTTCACGAACGAGTCGTTTTATCGCCCGGGCTGGCCGAGATCGAATAAAAATTTAGCCGAATTTTTTGAGTCATTCGAAAAAAAGGACAGAAGCACTTTTTGGTAAGAAGTAATCTCGAAACAACAGAATGGTAACAAAGTGAAGCATTTCGGGTCCTAAGTCCATTCACAGAAAGTGAAAAAAGACGGAGTTGATTCTTCATAGACTATCGCCAACTTCGTTAGGTATATAACAGAACACTAGTTAGTGAGCAAACATAAAATTTCAATTACCAATTGGATACTTGTATCTATCAGTATCGATTTCCACCGATATGACATTACCGTACACGTCGGCCATAATCGAGAAAAGCACCTTAAACTAATACCTTAAAACGCTTTCAATCACACACAAGCTTTCAATCATTCCGTTTTCAGCCGCTAAGGCCAGACTCCATTCTCCTCCTGAGGCTAAACCTTAGCGATAGCTTAGGGAAAGACGTTTTTGCTGCTATAGTGGGCGTCTGAGCAGGAAATAAAGCAAGATCCTTCCTCACCCCTCCCACCCCCAAATCCCGAGTTATGGAATGACGAGGGGATGCAAGAGTCGCCATGGATGGCCACAATTATACGTCAATTATATGTATGCTTGCCCATTTCATATGCATATGCCACTTCTACCACATGCGCAAAAATGGAATACTTTCTTGAGGACTCAACAAGCATTGAGACAACTCAATTAGTCTACCTTTAGCACGGAATAAGGCCCCTCCTCTGTCTACAAACCGCCTTCCTCTAAAACAGTAGAAATGCTACGAACTTTTGCGCCAAAAGAGGCTATTCCTTTCATTGCGTTCATAGTAGCATCGGCTTATAGCAACAGCAACTTCTAACAACCATTCAGGGATGGGAGAGGCTGCAAATAATCAGCAAACTTCATTCACATTAGATGAGGCTACATTGAAAATTAATCGCCGATGAGTTCTAATTTAAAGAGGTAGTCATGACCTTAGCTGTAAGCATTCCATGCAGAGCACCCACAAAGACGGTCAGTCTTGACTCGGTAGCTGTCGGTGGGCGCCGCATGTAAGCCACATCCGAAACCACCCATGGAATCACTTGCACCTAAACCATTGCACACATTAGAAAAGTGAATTTATCCGTCTATGCGCAAATACGGCATTTGTTCGAATCAAGTCCTCTCTTCTCGACGTAGCTCTTCTCCATTGAACACCCTCTCCTTTGGAAAACAGTGAACTCTATGGTCCTTAGAGCCTAATTCGATATCATCAAATAAATCAAAATAAATCACTTTCAGAAGCCACCCAGTGTGCACCGAAGATATGTCAAGGGACTCCATTACTCCCACCTTCGCTATTGGTGGGATAAAACTCGCAACTATCGAGCTGC
>JPKZ01003183.1:411926-425670 GCA_000803305.1 Toxocara canis
TTTGAGTTTGTATGGTATATGCATTTGATTAGCAGCAGTACTGGCTGCGCATGGTATAGTGAAGAAAGAAGTGGCGGAAATTTTACTGGTATCGATGGAATTTAGTTGTAGAGCAATAACTGTTGCCGTTGTTTTTTTGTCAGTCTTTTGAATTTCTTCTTGTGGTAACAGTAGCAATTTTTATTCATTTTCCTGCGATCAGCAAGGTTACTGTTATGTGGGCTGTACGCAGCACAGAAAATTTCCTAACGACTGCGCTTTATCCGTCTATCAGGACAAAATTTGGTAAGATCCGAACTTTCATTTTCAACAAAGATCGAACCGTTGGGCATAGTATACTATTTTCCCGATTTTCGGCTGCGCCGTTGGGGTGCGGGTGCGAATTTCTTGCCAGTGTCTTAAAAATTTTCTTCACCTTAATTGCGTTTGAAGTGCCCATCTTTTTTTGCTACTCAGCAGCGGTGAGCATAATTAGCTTCGATGTAGTATGTTTGCAACTGCGAATAGACATCCATCCTCACCATCCCCCCTATTTGCTTCGAGCTCGAATTCCTAAAAGTTTCTGTGCCATCTTGTGTGTTGTTGAGTTCTGCTGATATATACAAGGATATTCAATTAATGCACACAGATATTGTGCATAGAGAGCCACTGTGCGCTCTGCTCAGCTTGATGAAGTGTGCGTCGAACGCCTCAGGTAATGCCTTCAGGTGTTCCGTCGAAAACTATGGCGTTCGACGTTTTATTGATGATTTCTCCCGTATAACGTTGGATGGGTAAACAGTGCTTTGCTTGCTTGGATTCTGTGATTGGTTTTCGGAATAAGAGGATCAGAAAGAGTGAAAGGGACAGACAGTTTGAAGTGGGTGCATGTATGCTCAATAATGCTAAATAGTCTTCTTCTCGTTCCCCCTCCCCCTCCTCCCCTCTAGGATAGCCTTCACCAACGCCTTTGATTTTACGGTAAAACCTGCTATCTTGATTTGCGGAGGTTTACGGTGGAGTTGAAGAAAAGCGTCGTTAAAAGAACAACGAAACTTCCTTCGATCGGCACCCATCTGACCTGGATTTCCAGTGTTCATCGATATTATTGTCCGCGGGAAATGCGGTGCTGCTCATTCAACCTTGAATTTCGATGTTCGACAGGCAGCGTTGCTACTTTTACTGCGTTCTTGGCTTTTTAGCAACACTGGTAGACTTCATGGAACTGTGACAGAAACTGGATAGAATCTGATAATTTTGGTGCAGGGTTTCCTGAATAGCTATCGGGCGGTATTCACTGAGGTATTTGTGGCCACCGGGATAATACTTACATGTAGTAATGAAGCGGCTATGATAAAAGTGTTTGCATCATCTCGTTGGAATTCAGCGGATAGCCATCTGTGTTTACCAGGTCGCAGTTGTATCCGAAATTCTGAGAGTGGAAAGTAGTAAGCTGATTCGTGCTGTCTTTCCTTCCCACTTCCTGTATGATGTTCACAGGCGGTGTAAGAATGTTCGTAGGCGCGTGAGTAGCATGCAGCAGATTTGGTAGTTTTAGGTGCAAGTTATTCCATGGGTCATATTGGATGCTGAATATGCAACGGACCGAGACGTGCGAATCGATCCTAAGAAGACTGTATTCGTGGGCGGTCTGCACGGAACCCTGACGGCACAGGTCAGCTGTTTATGTGTGCTTTGTGGCTGTGAACGACGACTGCAGAGAAGGGATAGTAAGTTGTGCTAATTGTAAGAAACCGGACAGGCTGCAGTCCGCTGAAAATTGCTTGAAGAGCAATGATGACAAATGAGCACTTTCTTCTCCCTCTTTCCTCTGACTGCCTTTTCTCGGTAGCAGCATATAAGCATGCTCGTGTACCAGAGCAACGTGCATTACTTTGCCATCGTTAAGACTGCGCTTCGAAAGTTTTCGAAGGGAGAGGCAGATTTGCGGCCATAGATATGGCAAATCGAAGCAAAGTTAGGCGGTTCGTTTTTTTTTCGAAAATTTCAGGAAGAAGAAAGGAAGTAATTTTCATGAATGCACGGTGGACGAGCCTGGCTCTCCTTTGCTCCTGCGAAAGTACGGTCTTGTTTGTCGCCTTTGCGAAACAGTTCAGTGCGATGACTCTAACACAGAAAGCTGACATATCTTTAGTGATTTTAGCGGTGCGTAGCATGCCTTCTCAGCTCGTCGCACAACTATTTCAACTTGAAATTCTGTGTCGATCACTTTCATCTATTTCTGCAGCATTTATGAGGTTTGGTGAAATTTAGAGATTGCGACGTTTTATTGCGATTTTTTTTCATTCGAAACGGTCAGGTTGGTGCGGTGTTTTTGCTGCAGTATTAGTTGCAGCTGAATTAACCGCCTACCATGGCTGGTGGGCAAGAGTGATCTTATGGTTTCCTCTAAGCAGTAGTTGTTGTGTTTCGTAATTCTGTTACTAATTTCTAGAGAAGCTGCAGGATAGTACACCTTGTTACTCCTATATTTAATCTATATTTTATGGCGGAAGTTTAGTTGGAACCGTGCAAATTGGTTCAGCTTCAAACTGTTTCATTTATTTAGAGTCTGTATTGGATAATGGCTGAAGTGTATGGTAATGCCCTTTTCGTGGCTATCGACACGGATAAGTACAAATACCCTATCGGTGAGTGCTGGTTATGCATTAATTATAACGTTATTCATAACTTGCCTTCATTGGCATTTATCTGTGGATGTAATAAAACTATAATCGCCACTGCGAAATCGCGTTATGAAAGCACCTGTTTGTGTAGACATGTTTGTACATATTTCTACCTGTACCGCTGTCTAATTTCTGGTCAAGATTGGGGGACCGACGCAGTGGAATCTGTTAATGATAAACCGTCGTATTCCGAGCAGAGCTCATAAAATTTTTAAAAAAAGAATCGGAGATTCAGTGATCTCTGGATGAGTTCGTCATATGGAAAATAATTTCACTGAAAATGGCAGTCAGACGGGTGGTTGCTCTGAAATGCAATTCCTGAGGCTTAATTTGTGTCACTGCGTTAAAAAGCGTTGCAAACTACAGGTTTTACGAGAAAAAAGGCTTGGTATAAGTTTCTGGATGCAGAGCGAGGTGTTTGCAGAGCGTTTGTGAAAATTCCGGAAAATTAAGCGCCGTCAGCGGCAGCAGTTCTGGTCTTTTGAAGCAATCGCGTGTCCGCTTCCAGCCCAAAATTGGCGTCAACAGCAGTTTTTTGGTGTTTGTTCGGGAAAGAATGCTTTTATCTAATACAAAAATCGCTTCTCGTACCGCCTACTCAGCAATAGTACCCATTTTTCGCCCATCACATTTTCAGCAGTCCTTTAACTGAAGGTAGCATGGTTCAGACTGTTTAAATACTTTCAGTAAGCGCTGTTTTAATATGCAGCTGGACGACTGCATCGCGTTTCTCCTAACAGATGTTGTTCAGGCAGCGGGCGAGTGTCTTTTTCATCCAGGACTTCGTATTTACGTGCGGTCGATTCTAAATTTCTTGAAATTAGAACTTCGAAATTTTCAAAAAGAGTTCAAGTCGATCCGTTCCTCGAGGAGGCAAAATGTTCACAGTGCGATAGTGCAGAAGGGCCGTACTTCTGTCGTGAAAGGAGCTGCTTCAAGTACTATTGTCTTCAATGCTGGCAGGTTTATGTTTTTTTAGTTGATCAGAAACAGTTGAGATTCTCCTAGCGATCAGTTTTAAGGAATATTTCTTATTTCTGGAGGAGGGATGGAGTATTCATCGATACTGCCATCACCAACTTCCGTTCGCAATGAGGCCAGGAGTTCGGCCATGCGGGAGGGCTTGCCACACTTTTTTTTTAAAGTTGCGAAACAGCCGTCGGTGGCAAGGTGGTTAGGATTTTGCCTTCTGCGGCAAAACCGTCTAATTCGCCCTGAAAGCCGGAGCGGAGGAGGGTGCCGCATGAGCGGCGGGAAGTTCGGGGAGGAATGGGGAAGAGTAAGGACGTACACGCTGCACGAGATGTTACCACGAGCGATTGTCATTTATGCTTGATACATGTTTCGAGTGAGGTCTCCTTGCCATGATTTCCATGTAGAGGTGCCATAATTTTGCTTCTTTTATGTTAACCTGTGAGTGTTCCTACCACCTGTCATTGTCGTCGGACAAAAAGTTTCGTAATTTTGGTCCTGGATGTTTACTTCTCTCCGGTATAGGTATAATATTTTACGGAATTAAAAGTCTTATGTAAAATATGCGGCTGTCCGTCTGAAGGGTGGTGCGAAAATGGTTTGCACCGTTCCTTCAGGAAAAAATATAATTGCGTCGTGCCATCTCTGCCGTTGTGTATTTGAGTAAAATATATTCTTGCTCGTTTTTTAGAGCCTAACGTTATTTTGTTGTCACAGTTGAGAATTAATGCGTGCGGAAATCTTTGCCATCGTATGTTTATCGCCTCTCGAAAGTGCATCGGAGCGCACCTTCGATTATTTTTTCCCCTTTTTTTTTAGTGGTTTGGGGGCTATGTGTTGGTGAATCGATAGTATAATTTGTGATCGACTAACCAACAAATCATTACGCCTTTTATGGGATTTGGATGGTTCCCAAGGAATTTAAGTGGCTTGCATTGCCAGGAACTGGAAATCAAGTATTTCTGTTATCGGAGGCGATTTTCTCAAGTACAGCAGATTGATTTTGTTGATTATCACATCACATCTCATTGCTTCAGCTATCCAATTGTTCCACACACCGTTTAGGAAAGATCGATAGTTCTTATCTTTTGCCTTACGGCCTTTTCGAATAATAAGTACCGGTTTTTTTGCTGTTGAGGGCTGTTAACGCGAAAATGCCATGTCTTTTTTGTTGACAACAACGGAGAAGTGGTTTATTCGCTCTGCTCCTCTATCTTCTGTTTTTTTTTTTTTTTTTAAAGGTTTCACTTCGGGAGAACGGTGTCAAGGAAGGGGGGAACTCGCCTGTCCCCATTGCATATTCGGCCAGCCTAGTCTATTGAATTCCATCGGGATTCTTTTTTTTTTTGAAGAGGAGGAGAGAAGGGGAGGGTAGTGCCGCAAACAAGCATATAAATTTCCTTACCTGCCTTTTTATGTGATTCCGAGCTACTGAAGTTCCAGCAATGTATTTGGTACTTCTTTGCATTACAAAGTTGACAGTCCGATCCCAGCCCTCTGGATTTTCAACGTGACAGGAATGTGCGTCGTTCATGTGCCTTAAATTTCTTACCTGCGCATTTCTTCTCATGCACTTGCTGGTTTCCTTGCCCTTATTATCATTTCATTTTTTCGGTGGGTTTTTTTTGCCACTTTGTGTTGATAAGTGATCTTTCGTTGTTTCTGACCATCCATACGAACCACGCATGATCTGCGAAAGATGCGTTGCATTTTTGGGTCGGGGACACATGTGCTATCATGGCAGCTTTAGAACTCCGACGTGCAACTAACATATAGTGTGATTTGATTTCTGACGGGTGATAAAAGTCTAACACTGTGTTTTTGTGGGCGCATGATGCAAAAGTAGTACTCTGCCAAGAATTTTTGTGACGCATTACTGCTTAGAGGTTTGGCTGCTGCCAGAACTTTCACCAGCATCAATTTCGTGATTTCTTTTCTTTTCTCTCGGGCTTTTGTCCTTTTCTGCTTCGTCATCTCCTTCCACACATTCGTAATTTTCAAGCGAATGGATCTGAGCTCGAAAAAAGCAGTGACCGGCGACCATCGCCTTCCTTCCCCAACTCCCTTCCCATCCACACCTTTTCCTTCCTTCCTCTTTTTGCCCCCGCTCCTTCTCCCTCCCCCCTCCTCCCTCCCCAGAGGACAGTCATGTCTTCCTTGACTGCTCCTGATTGTAATTTTTGTGAGCGTTTAATTATTTTTTGCCAGATGAATTCGTTGGCTATAAATGCCTTAGTGCTATGAAAAGAATCAAAATATCATGTCTAACTTTGGGAGTTTCCGACGTTCCCATAAAAAGCGTGATCTCCGCCCTGTTTTATTGCGCGGAAACCGTTCGCTTCTGTTTTAGGCACTGCTTGAGTAGGATCTCCAGAGCGGCATGTCATCTGGAAAATACGGCTTATCATCTAGGAAACACTTTTCAAAGTCGTCATACTGCTCCTCCTTCTGAGGCTCCTTCAGCCAGCTGGTGCAAGTAAGCTTTTGTGTTTACTAAGGTACTGCGGCCCGTAAAACTCGTAACGTTTTCTGTTTAGGAGTGCCTTAAAAGTGTGCAAAGAGAGGTTTCAGTTGATTTACACCCATGCGACCGTTCAACTTGTCCGAACTTCTTATGCCTTATCCGGACTTCTTAGGCTTGCTTTCTTCTTTGGGTGCGTTTTTTTTTACGTTCGGTTGTGTCCGCTCCATTATAGAACTAAAGTTAGTTCCCTCATTTAAAATATAACCTCTGTTCTGTTCGGAATAGGATGGGTCGTATAAGTGCAGGTCAGGCACTCTCCTTACTGGCGGCGAGCTCTTTCCACATTTTCACATTTGGCGGTGAAAAAGCATAGAATAAATGCAAGCGAGCGTTTGTGGAAATTGTAAAGGACGTGGCATATTTCGATCTACCCCGCGAAAAAGGATCATTTCAGGAATGATGCGCCGGTTTTCAGATTTTTTCCCATCTTTTCGAAAAGCATACCTTATCCTGCTTAAGCGATGAAAGCATCATTCCACCTTTTTTTAGAGGTTGTATCTTAAAGACCTTCGTCAACGCTTTCGAGTTGCCGTTTTATCAGCGTTTCTTCTGACGTATTGTTCCTTTGCGAGCATCTCCATCGCTAGAGCTCTTCCGGTAGTTAGGATGAGCAGGGCGGGTTTACGGAATGTGAACCATAGAGCCAAATCGGATATGTCAAAGGTTACGTAATCACATGAGTACTATCATGGCGTGCAAAAAGAACGTTCTTCGGCGGGGCCCGAACGTCCGACTCTTCGTTTATGAGCAGGCGTTTTACCACTGAGCTTTTTCTAGCGATATAGATTCTCCTCTACTTGACCGTTTCGTTCTGTCACTTCCCCCGTGCACATCCTGTATACTGCGGGATATGGTTTCTGGTATGCGGAGCATTACAGTATGAAAAAAGATTGGCTAGAAGATTGTGGAGAGAAGAGTGAGCTGGTCAGCTTCTTTATTTAGGCGTAAAGTTGCATTACAGCTTCTGTGAATCTGTGGTGTTGGATAGAAATCGCATGATGATACCGCCTGAGCAAGCAGTGGTTCGTGGGCAGCGTCTCGCCAAAACGAAAAGTCCCTTGGACAGTGGTTTTTCTCAGGAAGAAGTCGTTTGTAACTTTAGCTCGCATTTGCGAAACCATGCTGCCAGGTTAACTTTTAAAAGAATATCTCATATCGTCCACTTCTATCTTGTGCTATCTGTTTCATACGTTGTTCCTTTTTTCTTTAACGAATATTATTTTAAGTGCTACTGTGATACGCATTGTCTTCATAAACGAGTGAGTATGAACTGCGGGAACTAGAGCATTTCATGACTCCAGGCGAAGGCAGATTTATTTGAAAGGGAAACTGAATTTGAGGGGGAGGTGGTGGTACATGGAGACTGCACCTTCAATTACAAATCTGTCTCTATGTACCGTTTATGGAAAGCTACAAGCCAGTCTGAAGAAGCTAGCATAACGTCTAGTAGGTTCCTTTCATCGGCGAAATGGTGTGCCCAAAATTACCAGACGGAATTTTGCCTGCGCTTAAATCAACTGCCCATTTTTAAAGTATGCTGGAGGTATTGGTGGTGATTGGCAATCGTCCTCCTATAGCCACACTTCGAGTAACATCACTGCTTACAGCCTTATAGTTTTGATTCAGTACGTTCTGTGAATAACCTCCGGCAGGTGGCTTAAAGTGCAACATTTTTTTTTTGCTGCAGCAGCAGCATATCGCCGACGTGCAGTTCGAGCGAGAAAAGTGATGAGCGTTACGTAGGGGTGCACTCATCCCTTTCGGCGGTCGGCAGCGACAACGTTGACTCGGTATTTTCGGCGTCGAGCGATAGCCCACCTCGTTTCTAATTCACGTTTCTACAGTTCCAGATCTTGCATACTTCACGTACACTTTCTTTTCTTTCTCCACTTGGCAGTTCGAAAATGCCAGGATTCTGGATCAGTCGATCTCCTATAAACAAATCTGCCTAGTTGAAAATAGTGTTGTATTTTTGTCAGCGGGGAGGGTGGGGACAGACGGGTAGCTAAACTCCGATCTCGCGCAGGTCGAGCGTAGCGGCGTTGCTGTGCTAGAAAGAAAAAAGTCGATTTGTGAAGGAGGATGTCATAATTATATCGCTGATGCGAAAATGGAAAAGCTGAGATGGACTAGTTGACTAGTTTCTCAGCTGCTTAATATATGAGTTCTCTATGTAGCACTATACATATTTTTTTAAACCCACTTGCGATGTTCATATGCATTTCAAATACTTTGAAGATATGTTCAAGTTCGTAGAAGTGATCTGCGTGATTTTTATGATCACCTGATCTGGATTGTTGCTGTTTTAGTTGTTTTTAATGCCTTCTGTTTTGATCGTTGGCTGTGCTTGTCGTTCTATTGTTCCACAGGCCATTGCCTTAAATTGCCTCGTACGGGCCGTTGTTTTAACTAATCGGTTTTTTTTGTTTTGTTTTGTTATTTTTAGAACCTTCCAGTTTTCCACCTTTACAAATGCTGAGCTGGTTGAGAGATGTTATGGTGTCTTATTTTTCTTGTTTTTTTCTGAAATTTTTATGGTTCTTGAGGATTTCTTGCTCTCCATATCTGCTGTCACATAGTATCGGTGAGATTGAACTAGAAAGGAGATTGATAAGGACTAAAATGGAAAGGCTGGTTAGAGTAGTACGAAATAGTTTGTAGCACGGTCTTGCTGTTTTACATGAGAAGTGTGAGAATATGCGGGTTCCAGATGGTACAGCACGGAAGAAGCACTTGGAGGTCTGAATCATGTCACGGTATAAGAGCCAGTCGGCAAGTAAATCGCCGTCCTTCTCCGACATTTACGTTAGGGAACAAGATCCGCTTGTTAAAACAGTTTGTTTTACGCACTTCACCTTGCTATGATTCATTTAAAAGACTTAATCTTCCGTTCCATTAATTTGCCGAGTGGTTCTTATGTTAGTTGGTCGAACCATATGTATACCTTCTTCAGCTAGATCGTTTTAGTACGAATTTCAGTGGTTTCCTTGTTCTTATTGCTTACTCGCTGTTGCTTTTGAGCGCCGGTTGGCCAGTCCTGAGCGAAGTCACAGTACACGGTGCTTGTTTGTTATTGTCTATTCCTCATTCGTTGGCATAGAACTGTGTACAGTAGTTACCAGTAGTCTTTGCTCTTGGTAACCACCTGTAATGCGGAAATATAATGCTGAATGAGGCTGAAGGAATTAGACGTATTTAATTTGTTAGGTTGTATTTTTCATGAATGCAGTTTTATTTTGTCGCAGGTTTCTATTTATGAGTCATTTGGAGCTGTTGATAGCCGAAGACAGCAGATAAGCGTGAGGGACGTCACTCTGAGGCTATACGTTTGCCGTCTTTATTGTGGCCTTCCTCGATTCGCGATCGTTTGGGCATGTAAATATTCGCGCAATTTTTCGTTGTAATAGGCTTTATCTACCTGTTACTGTTTTCTTTTCTCTCGAAAATCACTTTCATTTTCTTCACAGGAGTTGAACGGTTTGGTAGGTAATAGCTTGAGCTTTTCTTCTTCCGCTCGTACCCGCCCCCTCTATTTTTCTGAGTCGAATAAAATGAAGGTTTTGAAGTGTGGCTGTAAAATGCAGGGCGTGGTTGCAGAGGGGCAAATTTTCTGGCGAGGACACTGCTAACCTGTGTAAACATGATAACGCGTTTGTTCAGAGCGATTGAATTCCCCTTAAGAAATTTGTTTACTGGCGTTGTTCTGCGTTACGCTTCCAAAGTGTGACTCGCCCCTCCCTCCTGTCAACCTCGCCCACGCGTTGCCTTCTTACGACTTAAAGCTGTATCTGCATCCGTTGTACATCATGTAGACCGTATCGTTACCATAGTTGAAATCGTACAGCTGCTATGTGATATTGTACAGCTGTGCGCCTGTACATTGCGTATGGTGTACCACCTTTTATTCGCATCGCGCGTTCTCTGTGTTATTAAATTTAACGCGATCGCAAGGGAGGTGGATCTGTGTCGTTATTGTCGATTTTTATGAAACGATCCGTCTGAATCGAGAGAATGGCGTTCATTCGGTTGTATCGTTCTTGAGCACGCTTGATTTCGTTGTCTTTTCTTTGCTTTTTTGTTGTGTTTTAAATTGTGAGTGCTCCGAAGTTATCACTATTAAAATGTTG
Organism: Toxocara canis; assembly: GCA_000803305.1. Lineage (NCBI taxonomy): Eukaryota > Metazoa > Nematoda > Chromadorea > Rhabditida > Toxocaridae > Toxocara > Toxocara canis. Next base: position 422,216 of record JPKZ01003183.1, read on the forward strand.
CAAGTTTGATATATTTTTTATACTGATAAGAGCTAGGGGTGTTCTGAGACCACCTTACCAGTCAGCTTGATGATGTAACGTGCCACCACACCATATGTTAGCAGAAAAGATGAAGAGAGGGAGGGGCCAGGTTGCGTTATCAGGCTACGTGAAGGTTTCAGTCGAGCTTACGTTCTCCGCCAATGATTGGTTGCGGACCGTTCGCGTGAGATGATTCTACGGTTGCTTGCAGAATCCCCACATCCGACACATCCTCTTCAGTACATAATTTTGCCTCGAGTATGGATTCCTCAATTTTTCGCATCGTGTGAGCGATGGGTATGCGATGGAGGGCAGACGACATACACCACCTTCCTTGTCAACGTATATGTACCAGATGCTGTGTCACAGCAAAAATTTTTGCGCATTATAAGTAATTCGCCAACAGTCAAGCTGTTTACTTCCCTATCGCACCAGCTTCAGTGCGTCTTCACTCCTATGTTGGCTGAAAAAAAGAATCACCACGCAATATTCATGCCTTTTCAGCTATTAAAGTGGAAGAAACGCACATATACCTTAACACTAATCATGTTCCTCATGATCTCTGAGTTCTCTGCCAGTAACCCAGATCGGTCTTGGCAAGTGCGAATTAGAACGTTTTTCTTCACCGCACTCGAAATTGTCACATCAAGAGTGCCAAAAAAATTTGGATGACTTTACGCATAGCTGAAGACGGTCGGGTGTCTTATTATACGTTTATCGCCATACTACTGGCCATCCATCAAGAAAGAAGCTGTAAATTAAAAGAAGGCGCCATATTAATAAAATGGAACAGCAAAGTGAAACGATAAATGACGGATCGCCAGAAAAGTGCGGCGCCATGCAAACATTCCATGCCAAAAAAATTCAAATTGCAGTATTAAAACAAAGAGAAGCACTTCAAGCACCGTAAAATGAAGAACACGGCAGTGATAATGCACATCACTGAAACATCCAGTGAGCAATGAGTGAGAAAGATAATAACAAATAACTACTGACAATGTAAGACAACCGCGAGTGCAAGACAACTGTTGGATTCTAACATGAAATGTCCGAAAAGAAAATTCGACGATTTTCCTGCAGACCTCAGATCTCTCTATCTTGCCTCCTTCCGAAACTCATCAATGTTTTAAAGCACACGCCACATGCGCTAGTCGTGAAAAAACGTTACCGGAATTAAATGCTTTCGTCCACATTTTTCAAGCACTGCTACGAAACGTAAATGTTGAAATCGTACACGTTTTTCTCCTTTGAACATCTTCAATTTGTCTAATAACAGCTTTAAAAGCTGATTTTCTCGTTAAATTCTCATCAGTTTGCCGGCAGAACGAACGAAATCCGCCAGGCGATACCGTGAAAACGATAAATGCTTAACGGGGCACTGTAATGGCGCGGTAGGAATCAAAATATCTCTGATTCCGTTTTCAAAACATCGGAACGGTCATAACTTTACGACTAACAACTTCCTCCATTATACGTTGGCAAAACGCCTACTTTTTCTCACCTTAGCTGCATTTTTGCAGCCGTTGTCTAACATTTGCAGAGGAACCTAACTTCACGGTAAACAGTAAATTTAACGGGTGAAAGAACAAACAAATTACACATGGAAAGAACATGAAACCATAGAAGGAAATGGATAATGAAGAGCACTTTGCTATCCTCATTCGCATTTTCTACAGTCCCCTCTTCTAACAGGAACTATGAGTTCCATCTAGAAGACTGCCAGTACGAACATCTACCACTACGTCTATTGCCGCTTCAGGTGATCCCCATTTGAACGAAATTTCTCAAAACTTTTAGATTGTTAATGATTACACATACTAAATTAATCGTACTTCAACTCTCAGCATTTGCACCGTTGAGAGATAAACTGTTCCCTCCCACCACTACAACATAAAGAGACATTCACAGACGCAAATAAACAAAAAATCTTAGGCTTTAACAGCTAACGTCTTTTAATTAATCAAGTTTGGGGTTTTGCTTTGGTGATGGCTTCGCTTAAACAATCAAATAATTTGCGGAAGCTGTACAACAAATATTTTCTTTCAGAATTCAAGCATATAGAATGAAAAGCCATACCAAGGCATAACATAAATTAGATACTCAGCGCATTTCTCTTGTCAAAATCCTAGTAACCGTGAAGCTATGGAAAAGTGACAAATATTCGAGGATGAAGGAAAAGAGCCTAAGACCGAGAACAATTTCATTCCATCCGTTTCGGCTAGTGGAATGCAGGAAGGGAAACAATCGTGCCATTTATACTTACAGCGGTTCACCAGCACAATACAGCAATATGGTCTACATCTTGTTCGTATGACTAGGCAAACATGCACGAGGTGCTAAAATTGCGGCAAGAGGTCCGCGGTGTCAGAGTCTCTGGCTCGCAAGCGGCTCGCTCAGACCTACCTCACATCAATCGACTAGTTTGACAACCTCGTCAATGGAACGTTCGTCTTATCACCTCTTGAACTCCTTTCCGCTTGTCACGACCTCCCATTCCGGTGATAAAAAAGCTGGCACCGATAGAAAACAATGCGCAGTTTGGTGGAATGCATCGTCTTTAGAATTTCGTGGACAAAAATAACGAGAAAAGCAGGATGACAGTATCGAAATGGCATGAAAAGCACGAAGGTTTACCATGAAAATAGCATGGAAAGTCATTTACTTCCTTACAACCTTCCGTTTTTCTCAAGTCTTCTCACATCTAAACAGAGTTCATAAAATGTGGATAAAAATGTGACGGATTCGGTGGATGAGATAACTCAGGAGCATTGAAAACTTCCTTGAACACGACAAGAATGATGGAGGTAACAGCATAATCTAGCACAACCTTTTGTCGTCTACCTAGTGCATATTCCTGTTAACTGTCAACAATTTCAAAACAGCTCATTGACCATTAGCGTCAAGAGTGGCAAAAAATGCGACCAATCGATTTTGCGACCAATCGGGTCGGATAAAAACCTAGCAGATTAGTTCATACACGCAATGCTGGAAAATGAATGTTGTTGAAGACTGTACTACATTTGTCAGAACAAGCTACATTCTAATATAACCATTAATGAGATGACCACGCCTCACTCCAACTCGAGATTGAGCTGCTGAAAGCTCTCTTACGAGTCACATTTGGGTTCATTGCTCGCCAAACAAATGCAGCTTTTTCTTAACCTGTGGTTGTCTTTTCGACACATATAACCATAGAAACGCTTAGAATCGGCTTCGTTGGCAAATTTCTCACTTCCCTTCCTCACTTCTCACTTCCCTTCTTCCATCTCGCACCAACTTATGGAAAATTTCTCACTCCCCTTCTTAAAAAAACCGAGTGCGCACGACCGCGGCTGGTGAAAAAAAATCTAAATAACCGTGCGAATACTAAACCATTTGAGTGCATAAGGAGCGCGATGCTTGGTAGCCATCTTCGCTAAGTGTCTTGCCGTAAA
>JPKZ01003184.1:0-10209 GCA_000803305.1 Toxocara canis
AAAATTTTTATATTTCTCCTGCATGCGAGCGCTCCTTATTCTATATATCCGCAATATTTTTTGCTTACTACTCTAAATAACATTTTACTCCGTAGGCCACACGTGGTGCACTCCAAATAATAAAACCTGGTTCCGATTTATTTCGCCTTGACTGCTGTATCTGGATCTATCTACTTATCTATCTATAATCGGAAGCCTCTCTATGTTCACATCAAATCAACAGCGTGAGCACTGTCTGCCTTTTCAAAGTCAATATGAGGCCAGCATAATCGCACCTGCGTTCGAACTAACGCTAGCATTAAATTCATTTTAGAGTACTTCCTGAAAGAGGGAAACCAAACCTGATCAAATCGGAAGGAAAAATAACGTATTTCTTAATAAGCAGCACATATAGAGAAATATGCAATGACACGACATTGAACTCGTACAACTGGCAGAAAAGAAATACCTCGTTATTTGGTGTACAGCTGTCCTCATCTGAACTTGCTCGAAAGGTACACGGCGGGGGATTGCGAGCATCATAAGACCAAACCCATGTATCGGTGCACGAGTCGGCAGTCAACTGCACACGCTTTTGAGATTCGTACAAATAGCTTTGCAAGGACGACTGTGAACATAGCTGAAAGTGGGAGACCAAAGTAAGAGGATCGACTGGGAACGATCAAAACAATAAAGAAACCCATCATCGAATCGGAATTTCTAGGACACATCGAGTTGACTTTAAACGTTAAAGGAACCAATAACTACTGCGGACAGTTACGGCGAGAGAGATTCATTGAAACGTTTTTTCATAAAAAGTACTGCTCTCACATTCGCAACAACGAAAATCGGAAAGAAATAAGAAGTAAATAAATCAGCAAATAACCGCTCATTTTATTCACATGCGGTTATTGTTGAACATTTCTTTAAAAAATGCACACCTCAACAAAAGCGGAGTTGGACTCCACCACGTGCTTCCGGAGACAACCAGATACCGCCTCCCTCCTTCACTCCTCGCGACAAACTTCTTGGTATTTGAGTTTGTCGCGACAAATGCGACAAACTCTAACACCAAGAAAACGAAAAACCATGACAGTAAGACAAAAAATAAATAAATAAAACCTCACCACAGGAGACTTGAGCGTGCACTCCGGTATGCATGACAGCAAAGTGTTGGCAGACTCTAAGGCGTACTTTTGAATCCTCGAGACTGGCGTTTGATTCGGTTGAATGAAAGTGCACGGTAGGAGGTATCTGCAACCATTATTCACCAAACGTCTGAATCATCATCCATGATGCTACCACGTCCCGAAAGCGGGGAGAGAAGGAAGTATAGTGTAGGCCTCTCAATAAGATTGGAAAGAGAATCGGTATAAAATAATGAAAGCCTGCAAGTTTACATCAAACTCACATAACAGTTACCAGGTGCAAAATTTAACCACCAAATGTACACGGCCAAATTTTCCGAAGAAAACATTTCCCTGCTCATCCTCCTTATACAATTATACTGCTGCACTCATCAATAACGAAACTCAGAAACACATCAAAACATCTCTCTACATGCTGAAGCACCAACCACTCCCCACAAACATATGACGACCTCCACCTCCTCCTTCCCCTTCCCCTTCCCGTCATCTACGGAGGATGATATGGCATCTGTGTTATCGAAACAACGAGAATACGAACAAAACCTCATCATCTAATCAAAGCATCCAAAAAAGTATTGAAATGAATATAGATAATCTGAAGTGACACACTTGAAAACGAGATCGAGCATCACATCCTCACAGCGCAAATCGATCAATGTACGAAGCAGCGAAAGGCTTACTTGACTTAACTGCAACATATTCATTCATTAACCCTTAATAGAACTGCGATATCGTAACACAGGAAGCAACTCTTACAGATAAGAAAAAATACACTGGACGGATAAAACTGTATCGTGTGTGAAAACAGCTTTGAAAATCTCTCTTGAATTTTGCACATTCAAATTTCGGATCCATCCACTTAAGGCACCGCTTTCGCATAAACAAAAACGCAGGAAATTCAAGAACACATTTGCCTCCAACGGAAAGAATCACAAAGGATGTATACAGCGAGGGTTTAAGGAATCTTTTTCCCTCAGCTAAATATTGCATCGAACAACGAAGTACAAGAACAGTAACAAACCCGATTGCCGAAAGCAATTCTCTCAACGATGACGTCAATAATCTTTTTGTTGCGCTCACATTCTTCCACCAGCAATAACTTGACCAATGCATGGATGAGAGGTGGTTCGGTGACCGTGTCTACACAGAGGTGGTAGTATGCTGTCGATGAGATCAACTCCTCTTGTCCACTCTATAATGAACCATCATCATGCACTCCTATTCGGCACCAGCCCAGCACTTACTCTATCATATGTGGCCAGGCCTCCCATCTCCCTTTCTCCTTCCCCCTTGAATTGATAAGCACGGTTCCTCTAAAACATTCGCAGACAGCATAACGATGGCGTGCAAGAGATAAGTTATAATTTTCTGGTCTTGGTCAATCAAGGATTTATGCTACTTTAGTGGATATAGTGTATGCCAACCAGGTTCAGCTGAAGCTCGGAGTTTTGAGCCAAACGCAGTAGACAGAATTGGTATTAACTGGAAAGCTCATCCATTAAAAAAAGCAATACTTTCCATCAAGCGCAATAGAAATTCAGTTAGAAGCGTTGATTTCAAAGAAATTATTACCTGAAGCAATGAAGGCAGTACAACCGGAAGCAAGAACCCGTTATAGATATAAGTGACAATTTGCGATACAACATATTCGTGCGCCACCTGAAAATGAAGGCAGTACAACCGGAAGCAAGAACGCGTTATAGATATAAGTGATAACTTGCGATACAACATATTTGTGTGCTACCTGAAAAGCATACAACTCGTACACTTAGAGTAAACGAGTTCTTGTTGAGCCCTCCTCCACTTTGATATTTCTAGTTGCAACATGTAAATGGCCTGCGGTCTCGAATTCAATATGCTGCCAAATTCTGTTCTGAAAAAATTGCAAAATGCAACAAGGATTTACGCAATTCAGAGGAGAACGTTTTTTGCGCTTTCAAGATTCCAAACCAATTTGCTCTCTTTAACACACTACTTTCTCATAGCATGAAATTACAGATAAATGCAAGTAACATGTTTTGCGTCACTCTTTACTATCTAAACGTCTATGTGCCTAGTGATTACATTCATGACAAGCAATTTCGGGGATCATAAGTGAAGCACACAACAAAATGAAATTTCCCAGAAGCTGGTCCTTTTCAACAGAGGAAAGCAAAACACAAAATGACCAGACTTCATCTTTACAAATTCGTTTGTTGTTGTAATCCACAAATGCCTTTCAAGTTTGGATCAATAAATAAATTCAGGAATCTTACAGTTTCTAGTGTTAACGGCTAATATATCAATCTACTGACCCGTTGAGATAACGACAACGCCAAAAACATAACAAACAATAAACGAAAAACAACAAACTCGCAAACCTGAACGACAGCATTACAAAACAATAGCGATGAGTGGAAATCGGTTAAGCTCGGATATGACTCAATATCATCTGCACTGATTTTGTGCCACTCGTCACCCACATATATTATCGAGCCTACATTCCTCGGCAATTGTGAATAACAACCCGACAGACCAGTCGCTACCACCGGACAGAAATTCGACTAAACAGAAACTGGTTGTGATTGGATGTGAGAGTATGAGATGAGGAGAGTAGTTGGGAGTAGAGAGTCGTCAAATATATCAGTCAGCTCTCTTCGATCATATCTCTTATCTAATAGCCGAAAATATTGAAACAAAGATAGAACGAAGGAGAAAATGTCCTGAAGGAGAAAATTCAATTAGCAAAAAATGTCTTGAATAAAAAACTAAAGTTTTCTCAAAATTTCTTAAGGCACCCTGATCGACGCTCGTTCGACTCAGTGGAGGATCGAATAGTGGGCGATAGAACATGTACAGTGGAATGCGCTGAACATTACAATTACAATCAAAATTGAAAAGATTTTTTCTATAAACAGCAGCGAAAAACAAAGTGTTTTCTCACTTAAAACAGAAATACGCTTCTAGCCAAACAGTTTCAACATATTTCTTTATTCATCATACTTGCAATGCCGCAACATTCGCAGATAATATAAGGTAGGAATGAAGGTAACACAACAAAACTAAGCGAGCGACGTTGCTGGAAGAGGACGTCCCTGATAAAATGGAGTTTGCTCCTGGGAAATGTAATAACCGCTTCACCTAAGTGCGCCATCTTGAAAGCGGATGAATCAAAAGCATCTTTCGTCACAAAAAATTGCCTTTCAGAGTCTACTCTGCTTAAGTATTAAGCTTAAAAGTATTAAGAATTCGAATGGATTCCAATCGATAAATGCTGTTGCTCTAGTGAACGAGCTTTAGCTTGACTCTATACATTTCCCTCAACCTCTTCAATAAAACCGTTCAATCGACTCTTTTACAGCAACAATCAAGTTCACTACTCCAGAAATGAAACTGTTTAGTCGTTTACCACACTGCTCTATATTTGCGCTCGAAAGAATAACTCCGGAAGAAATGTAATTACATAAAACATTATAGAGTTCACAGCCCATGCTTTTGAATTGCCACATGTTAAGAATGCTATAAATGCGATCAGTTTATTCCATTTGAGATGAGGAATACAAATCACGTAAAACTTCAAACGGTTAAAATTTTCAACCGAAAACACTAATCGGCGAGATGTTTGTATACTACATTTCAAATAAGTTATCAAAACAACTGCATCGGGTCTACGAATCGGGAATACTTCAGTAATGTCACTAACAAATTTTATTCCCACCACAGTTGCAAATTTCATCGTCGGAACGTCCGAGAAGCAGGAGGAAAGAACGAAGGACGGGGGACGGAGGAAAGAGAGACGGAAGATATAAAGCAGTGTGAGCGAAGGCCGAAAGAGAGTGAAAAGTGAATGTAATCCACTTCATTTACTATTTATAACGAGTAACGACGCCAGGCAACTTACCTTAGTGGCGATAAAAGCAGCCACATATTTGAGACGCCTCGATACGGAAAGAACGAGCAAAAGGGCGTCGCGTGCCAGCTGGCCCACATCACCCGAGTCATACAAATAGGGTATGAGAAGACTGAATACCAGAAACTGCTCGTCACATTCCCCTCCGAACGTGAAGAAAAAATGCAACAAAGTCGCATCTTCTGCCATTTTTGTGCAAATCTGAAACCTCTCCACAGCAAATGCTCGCCACTTCTGCTAACAAACACTAAAACCATTGACACGCTGAAGGTGTGCCCGAATTCTCTCTCTATCCTATTCATTAGTCTCTCTGCACTGATGAGGACGAAAAAAATCTCGTTTGATATAACTTATCCTGACAACTTGCTTCTTTCAAACTCGAACTGAAACTTCCACTGCCTCACATCTCGATTCTGAATCTTTTCCTTCGATCCATTTCATTCAGGCATTCACAGTCAAACGATAGCTAATATTCAAAAACTGGCGTAAGTCAGTGATTAAAGCGATATTAGTGAATACGACATTTGAAGTACGAGATTCGAGGTCAGAAACGACTCCCATCAACGATACTTGGATGCCTCACAGGACAGATAATATTCGTAACATCGAATGAGGTTAAAACACAAGAGGATGTAAGCAAATATGCCAACATCATTCTGGCTATGCCCTTACTATACCATTGATAAGTTATTCAAATGGCTCTTTCCTTCAAAATAATTTTCAGACGGGAACTGTAACTATGGATAAAGAATATGAGGAAAAAAAAGAAACGAAATACACCTATCATAAATGGGCTATCGCTTCTCCGGCCACATAAATGGAGATGGTAGGATGGAATGGGGAGGAAGGGGAGGGAGGTGTATCGCACAATCCCCTCATTCACGTAATGGATCGTCAAAGCAGCAACAAAAACCATCGAATGACTAAATCTTTTTGCTTCAGACGAGTCCCTTATTTGAAAGTTCAGATCAGCGAGAATTCTAGTCTCCATATATCCGTACAAAAATCGTTTCGGTTATATGCATATAAACTCGACGAAAACTGCGTGAGGGAGGGGAAGAGAGATAGAAGGGACGCGTAACTCCCATCCCTGGCAGCTCTACCAATATTGAAGAAAAGACCTATTTTGCGTGCATGAAAGGAGTGAATTTCTAATAACAGTTTAATATCCAGCCAAATCGCAAAAGAAAAGTGCGGCCAAATGGTAGTTTTCTTTTGCTATTTGACTGGATTTTAAACTGTTTTACTTTGGACAAAAGTCTTCATTTTTAAAATATGTAACTTCTTGCGCGGAAAGCTACAACTTATAAGATAAAATATGCACAAGAAATAAAACAAAGAAATAAAACATGCACAAGATGATTGCTCCCAAAGAAAAGCGACGGACCTGATTGAGAAGGAGAACAAAATGTTTGTCAGTGTTGGATGGGGTGAAACTTCGTTTCTGAGCGCTGCGGCGACACCACTCCAGCAACCGAATCAGTGGCAACAACATTGGCTTATGCACCAGAAGGCAGTGATTCTGTGAGTGACTTTCACTTACCATCACTTCATAAATCCTTATCAGGCTTACCTGAATACACATGATCAGCTCATGAATGCTTTATTAAATATTTTATTGCTTTATTACACGCTCCCCAACTATTCTGCCCCGAGCGAGGTTCAACACTGCAACAGCAACGAAAGACGTCATCGGCCGGATAAAACAGATTAAACAAGTGCGGACTTGCCATTTTGGAGATGTACGCGCTTTCTTGTTTAAGAAATTAATGTACTGCTGGTGAGCATGAAAATAAGAATTAGTTTTTATTTCTTTCGTTTCTCTTCTTTTGCTTTCCTTCTCCTCAGTACTCCCTTTTGGTGGCTTGTGTTTTCCTTTTAGAAGTCGGCTGCATATAATTGCTTTCTACATCCTTGCACCTACCTAGTTGCTCAAACTAGTGTGCAAATACAACTGGCAACATGATAACAGATTTCACATAAGATGACTAATTTCGCAGTCGATATTATCATTCATACGACAAAAATTATTAAGCCTTCCGCTACAGGCTAACAATTGGGACATCATAAATGCGGTGAGCCAATGTCCAGAATATGAGGCGCTTCTAGGTGCATGTAGACGTCGATAACGGTAGCAAAAAGAGGGATGGGAAAAGGAAAGAGGTGAACGTGTCACTGCTGCACACCTCTCACATTTGATCGTAGCATATTTTGCATGTTCATCGTCCTACGGCAAATATAAGCATAAGTTTGCGGCCTCGATGAGCTTATATTCCTGTTGTAAACAGGAGTGTTTCTAGCACCTTGTTGTTTGTCGTGACTCAGTCAAAAACCGATTTGCCCGCTACCTGGCAATGCCTTCTAATCCAACCATGAGCGCAGTAACGTAAAAAAAAAAACGCTGTTATTTTCGTGCCCACTTCAGACAATAGGAATGTAAGCCAGCTTGGCACGAAAACTCAGTCCTCGCAGAGATGGGTAACGATTCTCGCTTCCCATGCCAGTAGTGATATAACTGCACTAATTATCAACAGGAAAATGCGGTTAAAAGGAATATCAACGAAGAAAGTTCCAAAACGAGATAATAACCTGGCAAGTAGGTGTTAAAAACTGCGGTGCTTCGATAGCCCAGTCGACAATCCTTTCCATTATTTGATTCGTAAAATGGCGATCAAGGATAGGACCGATCGCGGGTTCGGGTTGCGCGTTCATTTCCATCATTAGCAGTTGACTCATCGCACCCAAATGACGAAAAACACTCAGCGTCTTAAAATTTAAAAAAAAAACTTTACTCCAACAAGTTATGAGTGACACTTTCCAACAACTATATTAAATCTTAATGGGTAGGATGCTCGAAGTGAATAATATGTAGAATATTTCTTTAAAAATTTTCTTGATTGTTTAATTGCGGAACGATCAGAAGAAAACCGGATGCATAAAAACGCCATCCTATAATCGAACCATTTTTGTGTTCCTCAACACCTCAAAATTTCAGCACTGGCTCTTTCGAGAAGATCCAAAGCACGATGAATGTTCCATTGGGCATCTTTCATGGTCGGAAGATGTCCAACTGAGCGACATTAACGTGGCAACAGCAATAAAGCTATCGCATTTTCTATGAGGAGCACAATGAATTGCACAACATATAGTTTAGTTTTCGAGAACGCTCAAGACTATCGTTAGAACACCCACTTTTTCATAGGTAATCTCCGCCTGATCGTCTATCATTTGTTCGACACGTTTCCAGTGTGCATCGAACGAACTTTCCCATGAGCCAGGGTCCGAAGCGAAATCGGCATTCCAGTTATCGCTGGGTGGTGCACATACGGGGGGTGTTGGAGGGGGTGGTATATCCAGTGGCGAATCACCATTCGTTAGACGACCCGTCGATGAAGATACCGCAACATTTGATGCGATCGCACGCATCGGCGACGCGGCTCGTGAGGAATTTGCGGAAGCTGACATACCAAACCTTGCGAACCATCGCCGCATACCTGAAATTAAGCACCCATCCACATGAAAAGAGAAGGAGAATAAGGACTGAGAATTCTCCTCAAACAGACAGTGAATTATATCGGACACTCCATCGGCAATGCACAGGTACAGATTTCCAACTCCTCGTTCTATTCGCGTGAGAGAGAGAGCAAGAGATGAAGGCACTTACGGCTATCTCGCACATCTTACCAATACACGAAGATCTCTCAACTCATGGAAAGGGTAGATAAACCCGTACCCGCGTACTGCTAAAAAGGTACTTTGTAAAATTCCATGGCAGAAACTTGTAGTCATTAAATGAGCTGACTTATTGTAAAGCTCACAATGTCTTTCATACACCCGTCATGGGTTCACGAAAGAATCATTAATGTTAAAATCGTCAATCCCACAACCCTTTTAGGGAACAAAAACGAGACCATAAATTTAAAATTATTTCATTTGTTCATGCAAAATGAAATAATGCTTATATCGAATTCCTCGAGATTACTGTTGCTCGAATGCCTTCAAGTATACTTCTGTCTTGTAACCTCTGTCATTTCGAATAGTTTCAGCACGAAAGGAAGCATACAAAACGGCAGCAGAGTTACACGTCCACTATTATCCGATCTAAATCCAAACTCAATACACTGTTTTACTGAGCTGCAACCGAAAACGAATCTCTATTTCGCCAGCAACTGGCAACAGCAGTCGTCCTCTGACCCAAAAATTCACTGTACAACTTCTTCCTCGTACTGTGACCCGCTCCTCTAAACCAAAGCTTCGGATCGGTATCGAATGAAATATCTAATGAGCAGCGATTTGGTGTTTCAACACTCATCTACTCACCTTCATACTAATGAAACAATAAAAACAAGGTGTCAACTTTTAGATTGTTCGGTTTACCACTTTATGCTGTTAACGATATCACCATAACAGATATCAATATAGCAGTTTTTGTTATTAATTTGTAAAAGACATTATGGAATACGAAATGCAACGTGCAGATCTACGATGTGGGGTGATGTGCGTCTTGTGTGGACTGGAATGCAGGGAGCATGCTTCGCAGGATGAATGTGCACATATAACAGGACAGGTCATAAGTGCAGTGCACACGATCAGTGCTTCGTTCAACATAGGTTAAAAAACTACCGCTTCTCAAAGCATGCTTATAACAGTAGAAATAGGAACATATGCAACTTTACAGTAGTGATACTCACTTGATATGTGCCCTCAATATGCCCATGCTACCGTTATCCCATTGAGGCGGATTGACCACACAACACCCGTGTAACAACCCATACTGTTGCAGTTACCAATTTCAACTGCTTCTCTTCAAATGCAAAGTTTTGATGTCAGTAATTCTCATATCGATTACAGGGAACATAGACTTTTAGAAGCACTCTGATTGAGCATTTCGGTGCAACTCTGTCATGTGGCCGTCTTCTACCACAAGTTCCTTTTACCAGTTGAAATGCTCAATTTTACCAGCTTTTTTTTAGTGTTCAAAGACCCAAAAATCGCTTGGGCCTTCAGTGCGATTTCTCGATGTTACTGAGATGCAAACGCACACCGAGCACAGTCGTTCCTTTGGCTGTTTTAGCTTGTTGTTAGGTACCAGCTGCTAGATGGGCTGTCAGTGGTGTGGTGGGAAGCAGCCGGGAATCGTACGCAGGTCTTCCCGCATACGAAGCGCGTGCTCTACCACTGCGCTACTGCCCG
>JPKZ01003184.1:27090-40887 GCA_000803305.1 Toxocara canis
TACGCATGTGAGATTCACCCATCAGCCCAGCTGGTTTTCATCCACTCCTCGCAAATTATGAAAGTTTAAATTTTATTTGACTGGTCAGCTCATGCAAATCTTTCAGGATTCCTTTTTTCAGCAACCCAACTAGTCATATATCGACCCGTTGAAAGGGCATGCAATACCCTCACCCTCTCCCTCCCCTCCTCCTCTTTAAGAGCATATTTTCCCGCAGTGTGAACGAATTCGTTTGAAATTGGGTACATGCCCCTAAGATGTAACTTATACCTGTTTATTTTCATAACCCTAGTTGCAGTGGTGCTCGAATTGAAATTACTGGACAGACAGATAGTCCATGCGATCAAGAATTAAACCAGTGAGAATGTGCGGCACTGGGTTGGCGCAATATGCGCTTTGGCAGCTTCTCTCGTTATGCCAGCCGATTTTGAAGACCACCCGCAATCTAACCGCTCATACAAAACTTCCATCAGAAGATCCTTTCTTTTGCGATCCAACCGAGGACAAATGGCACCCAAGTCGATTGCGGAATGCATGCAACTTCTGCATCGTCCTTAAGACGGATGCAATCTATGCGGATGTCGATGAGTGTATTTGAAAATTTGGTACATGAAGTGAATGAAGTACGTAGAGTACACTTATTAGTTCTCGTAAATCAGTTATTCTCGAATAGAAACAATCGGATAGATGGAGAGGCAATCACAAAAATATACGCCGACGTGACGTCACCAAATGCTTTCGAGAGTTATTGTTTGTTAAGTGGACTGCTTTGCAAACTCGCATTGTGCGATGCCATCTAAGGGGCTTGCCTGCCAATTCATTTAAATTACCAATGGCCACATTTGCACTTTGTTGTCACTCTGCAGTTTGTGTGCTGTGATTCTATAACAAATATTACTTACCTGTAATGCCTCCCGGTAGTCTAGTTTGCATGGGCCCTTTTCGATGCTGCTCACTTGCCTTACACATTACTATGATTCACACAAACGTGAGACTTACTATGGTGGCAGTTCGACGTATGACACATAGTCAAAAAAGGATGAGCTATGCGCGTTGTACGGCCTCCAAGGGATCGTTGGATAGGGGCAATGTGGTATATGCAACCATTCGATGCAAGCATAGCGCATGAACAACCAAGGAATAAGCTGTGGCGGCGAGATGTATGTCAACCATTAGGATAACCTATGACGATTTTTTTCGTTGTTGAAATTCCATGCACCAGAATTTTCCCTTGATATTCAACGCGCTTAACAAGCATCGCTTATGTTATCAAAATTGAGTTATAGCTGAAAAATCAAACGAGCTTTGCTTTTCCTAGCCTCTCTCTTTCTCGAGTTTTAGATCTCTGAAAATTTTCGTACTAACCACCNTCGCTTCAACACCGACCGCAAATTTGCAAATGACATAATTATATTCACAGTCATTGTTCTCCTTGGTTACAATCGAGTGCATAAAAATTTCGCTGCATTAAGCAAAGCCGAATTACACCACATCTATCGCATTTTTTTTCTGAACGAGAAAAAACTCATAAAATGTAGCAAAATAGTGCGTCGAAATATGGCTTTGAAAAAAAAGAGAAATTGAAAATGTAAATTTAAGAAATACACTCTATTTGCGAAGTGCAACGAACAATAGAGAAATCCATTCGAGTAAAGGTTTACCGAACAGCTCGCTGAAGAACTGCGAGCAGTAGCTTTTTAGACTTTTACTTCGAAGATTGAGGCACATACAAAGTTGGGAACTAGTTTTTAACGAATATTTGACATCTGTGAAGTGTGTACAGTACCGTATTCCTTTAAGTACAGCCTCGGGGCTTCATTATCTGTGACCTCACAAGACAGCTATATGAGCCACTCTTCTTTTCACAACTCAACATAGCGAGGAATTAAGCGAGAGTTGCGATGGGCCGCGAAAGCAGGTTCATTCTGGGAGGATTTCAATTTTTTTTTTAAACTGTGGACATTATTTTGTCGAATATACGAGAAGGAGGGGGTGAATAAAGGATTGAGTGGTGGTTTTTGAAACTATTTCAGAAATACGCTGAAGGCAGGTGGACGCGGAAAAAAAATAAAGGGTTGCATTCGAAAGGGGAGCAGGTTATTCGAGGTAATGCGGTTACTGCGAAAGATAAAGCTTATGAGTGTGCAGAAATAGCCAAAGCATGAAATGAAAGCGATGAAGGCAAATCTTTTCAAACGCACTTTTGAACCCGTGCGCTGCAAAAGTATCAAAATCGGCGAGTCGCGCTCGAATCGATACCCCTTGCGCGTTGATGCACCATAGTCGGGATCAGAGGCCACTCCCAACGACGGCAATCTTCCCTTCCGCCCTCAAATCTCTCCACACTTTGAATTTAACTTCTAGCAATATATCCATTCATAAGTTCGATTTAGCTCTCCAGTAGATTGTTCCGTAACACCTCCTTTCACCGTCGACTAATTAACGACATGAATATACCTGTCTTACCTGTCCGCTAAGTTCTACGTCTCATAGTTACAAGGTCAAACAGCGCCTTCCTCCTCAAATCCTCTATGGATTTAATAGCCTTACAAGATGTCCGACATCATCGCAGTTAGTTCACAACTACCAGACAAGTTTCTGACGTAACCAGAGAGTTAAGCCATGTGTCATCTACAAAATTTCTGGGAACTCTCGAAGCAATCGACGGAGGAGGGGGTCAGAAGTTTGAGCCTCTAAGGCTGCCGTTGATCTCATAGCAAAAGTTTCAACCAAGCTAACCCAACTTTGTGATGAGACGACCAATTAAATGGAAATACGAAATTCGTTGTTTGTAATGTAGATTGATTGACTTGAGATGATATATTTGAATGGTTGTTTTCGCGCGTTTTATTCACTCGTCTATCTTCAACTTTTAGCCGTGAAAATTTAAGACATTTCAGTTAAGCACATCAGTCGAATTGCATTCTGTGGATGTGCGAAGGTGCATAGTCACCGTTCGTTAGGCACAAAGCGGCAATGAGGCGTTTGAACTCCGTTCGGCACGCCATCGTCCTTAACGCATTTTTGCTATCAGTTTCACTTCTTTTTACTCTCAGGTAACCATGAGAATTTTCAATGAAAATAATTGTGAGTGTAATTCGAAATAAGCAGATGTAGTTAGCGTTTGTAAGCAATTATGATCGTATAAGTGACTGAGCAAGCAAATAATGTGAGTAATTGTGATTTGAATGTCATAAATTTACCGCACTGATGCCAACAAGGGAAAATTGAACTGTCCCATTCATCGATAAAAACGTTGAAATCGGCCATTGAATGTTGCACATGATTAGTGGTCAATAGTAAATTCTGTCAGGGATAACTTTGCAACTCGTCTTCGTAATGAATGCAAAGTAGAAAAGTTTGTATATGTATGAATGAAATCTTTGTAGGGTGAGCACGTTTCTTTAGTGCATAAACAAATTTCAAAAGGAGCAGATATCAGGATGATGTGTGTGTGTGTGTGTGTTTTTGCCTCAGTTTTAATCATTTATATTCATAACGGCGATGCATTTCAGAGCCGAACTCGTCTCAACTTTTAGTCGTCTTCCGACTACCGTACTTCAGAAAGTGCTTCAAAGAGTATTTCAGCATCTTCCCATATTTTATGTTGTAAACTTTGTGATCTAGTCACATCAATCTCCTACTCGCGCGGACTACATGCGAAAGCGTTTTGAGAATAATGAGAGGAGAATTTGCTACTTGTGCGCTTAAAGATCTTTGCGATGTTTGCCTAACATTGTGAGCACAGCCTACAGACTTAAAAAATAACAAGAACATCTTATCTGCTCGCCGTATTCCAGTAAAGCGCTGATGGGCGTTCTTAACTTCAAAAATTTTTTCGCCTCTTCACACGTGTAAAACAAGCAAATTTTTCTCACTGTTACATTTTTCAACTCCAACTGATTTTTGTCTTATGTTATTGGCAATGATATAAAGCTGTTAAATTCGAGTCGCCAAGAAAGCAAACTAAATGGTGCAATCCCAGATGCATCAAGTGCATCATTAGTTTATTCGACATCTGGGATGCATCTGGGTGGCGTACGTACGCGACTCGTGCATCTCATATTGGTGCAGCCAGCAACACACGCCTTCAGCCACACTTCAAGCGCTTTCTAGAGATTCTATGGTCCATTCATGGGATACTCAAAGAAAAGACACCTCCATTGTCGATAGTTTTTTTACGCATGACTGTGTCCATTTTTGAAAAAGAATAAGAATATGACGTAGGATCTCGAAAAATGAGTGCAATGCTCAAAAACAGGACAACCGTTTCACCATTTGCGATTCGCCATTTCTTTAGTCGAAGCTTTAGCGTTTACGAGTTTCCAGAGGTAGATATTTGCGAGCTTTGTCATCGTCTCTAAATCGGAAATTCAACAGTTTTTTTTTGAATTTAGGAACTCCGATTAAATTTTTTTCTTCAAGTATATCATAGGATTTTATTGTAGAGAAGAGCAGATGCAAATTCGATGATTACAAAATTCTTTCACTCCTATGAACGAATTATGAAATCATTACTGAGTGAAATCGGTAAGTGACATTCGTATAGCAAATGGGACTTCATTTCAGGGCATTAAGATATTTAGTGGAATGTGAGCACAGTAGTTTCTCACTGCAAAAGGTGCAATCAAAATTCTTACAGTTGCATAAAGTGATTCTATCAGTGAGTGATTTCTGTGTTGAGTCCGCAATCGAATGGAACCTCATGAGAAATCGTATTTCCCCCTATCCGATTGTGCTAGAGAATATGTTTAACGCAGTGAATTCATTTGCTTTTTGCAGCAATGAAAGCACGTTAGGGACGCATCATGTAAGTATGTATGTATGTACATATACGTATATGAGCTATCCGATTGCGCTAGAGAATATGTTTAACGCAGTGAATGGAGTCTGCTGTTTTCATTTGCTTTTTGCAGCAATGAAAGCACGTTAGGGACGCATCATGTAAGTATGTATGTATGTACAGGCGATAGCATTAGTTCCGCAGAGGCATATGAGGACAACGGGAAGAATGATCTTATTTTTGAGCCCACAGTGTCGGTTTATTACCCATTAAGCAAAGGAGAGAAACTAAAATCGTCAGTGGAAGCTTTTTTATCATTCGCTTTGGCTCATCGCAAAACACTGAATGCGTTGAACATGGCTTGTGAGCACAGTTCACGGATGCAAACAAAACTTCCGGAAGTTCGAAGCTGTTTTTGCAGGCTATCAATTGTGAAATTTGTGGCATGCAGCCACATTTTGGTAACTGCATAAAGACAATCAGCCATTCCCGTATAAAATTTGTGGCATGCAGCCACATTTTGGTAACTGCATAAAGACAGTCAGCCATTCCCGTATAAAATTTGTGGCATGCAGCCACATTTTGGTAACTGCATAAAGACAATCAGCCATTCCCGTATAAAATTTCAATGCAAACGAATGCACTGAAACAGCTGACCATCGAAAAATTATCAGTATTATTACATATAACTTAGTTCATTTTTTATGATACTTCATATTACGATATTGTAGTAATTGAATTAGAGGAGAATAAAGTGTCTCGGTCCTTCCCTCCAAACGTTTTCTATTTTCGATAGTGTGCAAAGTAAAGCATCAAAGCGGAGACAATAAACAATTGGGAGGCACATTTCGCGTTGACACAAAACAGTTAATGCATAGCTAAGAGAGCGCACTCAATTCATTATCTGCACGCATAAATACTAAAGAAAACCCTAAGTGGAGCGAGCAAATGAGAGGAGAAACGGAGAGAAGTTAGCAATAAAATCGACAGAACTTTTAAGTGCTTTGTTAGAAGGGGGGGGGGGGGGGGGGGTGCGCATAAGCAGATCGTATTATATTTGGAGTATTGTTAAAGTAAAAATACTTATTTTAGTCAACAAGAAGTTGATTTCGAATAGATGTCTTTTCACGTTACTTCTATTTCTCGCCATTCATTGCTTTTCTCATTCGGTGTCTTTTAGTGACAATGCTGTTAATTAGAGTAATAAAGTAAGAAACAGTAAAGTAACATTTTAGCCGTTACAATTTTCACCATGCAGCATCGTCGAACAAATTTCACAGAGATGACGTCAACTTGTTGCGTGAATTGTTTCGAAAGCGGTAAAAGAGACCATTAGTCATCGAATGCCTAAGATCGACACACACCGATTGCGAACTGCGTCTAGCCAGGCTTGGAAGTAACTATGAAACACAAGGCATTCGTTTCAGCTCATAGTTAAGAGACATACTTCGCATCATTTTCGAGGTGATCTTCCACAGAGAGCGCAGACCACGGCAATTTTTAATTTATCACGGAGTCTTTTCTATTAGCGATGCACATATAACGCTGCGCACTACGCTGCTTACTGATTATTTCGTATTAACGGAGGCGAGGTGCAGGCCGCTCCGAACTTGTGCGTAGCATTGAGGATTTTGGACGAAGGACAGTATTTGCCGTCGCAGAGGATCAAGAAGACCCGTATTCAGGTTCTGAGGATCCCGTGGGATCCGGCGGCTGCGTTCAGCCCTAGTCATGTAAATATGTCTCGCTTAACAACATTTAACAAACAAGTTGGAGTGTGCTTCAAAAGATAATTAGAAAAAGAAACGTCATATAATCTTTCTGACGGACCCAGTGGTACAAGCGTAATAGGAAGAGAGTATGAAATGAACCAATAAGAAGGAGTTGTTCTTAAGCGTTTCTGTCAATTCACGATCGACGACCGCGTTTTAAAGTGACACTATTCGACTGTTGAAATTAATTTTCAAAATTTTCCCGCTTTCGCAGATCGAATGCTAATTAGCCCCTCCACCAAGTCTCGCTGGACGAACGAAACATTACAATACTCCAAGAGAAGTACGTCACGAGAAACCTGCAGAAATACGTGACTATAAGAATAATGATAAAGAGTGGGGATTCTGTTTCTCTCGTTTTAAGCAGAATAATTAATGGTCGAAAAAATAGGGTTTTCCTCAAGCAAGCTTAGGGGGGCGAGAGGGGAGGGGGGGGGGGCGGAGAAGGATTCCGTTTCTCCTGTTTTAAGCACAATAACTAATCCCGCATATTCAAAAACCGTTGATCATCTTGACCACACTTGTTTGCAAATCAACCACACACGCTTAGCGTTCAATACGTTTGCGGGGGGAGGGGACGGGGATTGTTTCGGTCCTTCGAGGAAAAGTCGGAGAATCTCTTCTTTGCAAATGCTGTCCTATGCTTCTTTGGGCGTTTATTGAAAGTATTGATCAGCTTCAATTGATGCTTGTGGCAAGGGTTACATGAATCTGCCTAAAATAACTTCATGTGATGGCTAATAGAAATTCTTGTCGGAAGCAGGATTCGAGCAGGTTTTAATATAAACGATCTTTCGGAAAGGTCGTGAATTCAAGAAAACAACGTTTTCATTTGATGACAACCAAAGTTTTCGTCTCTTTCTAACCCTTACTGCAAAACATATCTATGAGCTGTGCCCAGAGTGGTCAACATTACATAGCTAAGGGAGCAGCAACAAATGGAAAAAATAATGTGAATTGGTGTGAGTGGATTAGTCACGTGCAACCTAGAGCGCAAAACATATTGCATATGTGCGTGTTGCGAGAATTGTATTGGATCTCTAATGTGGTAGCGTTAAGAATGCCTCCAAATTGAAAAACGTAGTTGTCGGTGCCTCCCATACGCACACGTATCTCCCTCCATATTTATGGTTGCTTCGGGCTAGTGGGTCAAGCAATTAGACACTGAGCGTTCCAAAGCGATAATGTGCTGTCACTGCTTACGAACAACTCCATCTACTTTAAGTTGCTCATACTTTCTACATAATCATCTCCACTACTCCTTACTACCCATTCCGATACGATTCATTTGCTCACAAAACAGAGCAGCTACTGAGAGCGTTCGGCGCGAAAACTAGCGTAAGCGTTGCTTCATTCGCACTCGGAAAGAAAAACTAAGGACAAAGGAACTCTCAAGAATTTCGACATCAAACTGCTACGCAAAGTCATGTCTCTTTACGTAAATCCGAAGTCACTTACATATCTGAGCGTCAGGTACATCCGATGCTCATCTTGTTTCTGATTTATAATGACACCTTTTTGAATTTTTGAACAATCTGGGTTTAATAGTGTCTGCAATAGCCGTAAGGATGTGTAAGTGTGAGAGGATACGAGGGGTGGAGTGCGTGTGTTAACTATGTGCATATATGCCTTACTATAGAGATGCAGCGTTGGTGTGGACTTAATGTGCGCATATCAAATGGGAGTACGCCGTATGCGTCTTGCCTCCACTCAGTTGAGCATCTCCTCAAGTTTTGTATTGCATATTAAAGTATGAGGCAGACGGTCAGAATTAACATGTTGGTTTAGAGCAAAACAATAAGCCTTAAAAATAGAGTTTCATGGAAACGTCATCATTCTTATTCGTATTATATTTCATTTCATTCTTAATCACTTATAGTCGCTTACAAGTAACTAGAAATGGAAACTAGTGTATTTCAGGTGATGCTCTATTATTAACAATGGATATCATTATCGCATCATTCGATTCCATGTCGGAAGTTAACATGGTACGTATTGCAAAACATTCGCAAAGTTTATCCCTTTCTTTATTCCCTTAAGTCAAATTGTCACTATTCTCTTCATTTTCGGTGCCAGTACCTTTGCAATAGCTATACAGAGCTGTATATTCTTCGAAACGATCAAACATATGATTTTCCATAATGAATTTTACAATAAGTCGAGATTTTCTGGTTCGTTTTGATTAAGACAAGATTACTGGGATTTGAAGGGAACGGATAAGATTATTGGAAAATTCAGAGAGTCCACTTCGAAATGACAGTGAGTGCGTCTGTGAATTCATAATGATCAGACGAAATGGAATGGACAATCACAATCGTTTTAGCGTTTTTCACTTTCACATGATTTTTTCTTTTCACTTTTACTTTCACTGCTTTCCATCTGAAGCAAACTTTTTCCTCAATGCTTATAACAATGTTTCGATGCGATGAAAATGGATGACAGCGAATTTTGCTTCACTTTGCTACAATAAATGTTAGTGTTATCTCTTCAACGAATGAAAAGACTCTATTGTGCAGTAGTTCAGATAAATAGCGCAGGTAGCATTAATTTGTTGGCGAGGAAAAAGAATGCCCATTAGAATTTTGAATGGCTCCGATTGGAGTTTGTTGCTCGCAACATATAACACCATAGCAAGTGAAGAATGATTTGCCGTCTTTGTGCAAAAAAACGCCCGAGACGGTAATCTTTTGCTAGCCGGGGGGGGGGGGGGGGGGGAGGTGGGGTTGTGCAGTAGTTCAGATAAATAGCGCAGGTAGCATTAATTTGTTGGCGAGGAAAAAGAATGCCCATTAGAATTTTGAATGGCTCCGATTGGAGTTTGTTGCTTTGCTCGCAAAACACCATAGCAAGTGAAGAATGATTTGCCGTCTTTGTGCAAAAAAACGCCCGAGACGGTAATCTTTTGCTAGCCGGGGGGGGGGGGGGTATAGTTGGTTGTGCAAAAAATCATAACATTGACAAAATGCGCACGCGATTTTGTTTGCTAACATGCACATAGTGTGTATCATTCATCTTTATAATGGTTGAGGCCTAAGCTTGAAATTTCTCATAATGGATTATGTTGGGAGCATGGTGAAGTTGACATAGTTGCAGGTGCATGATGGACACTGTATTTCTGCATTTAGCTATTCTGTTAGATCCATATGCTTTATTTTTCAAGTTTTTACAGTACTTCTGTTCGTTCAACGGCAACGGTACTCTTGTTTGGTGGTACTACTGACTACTGAGAGTCTAAAAACGGCATAAGTAAAAAATGCTATAGACTTAGTAATCACACTAATATCACGCACCCTCGTTTGCGGCATTTTCAACCGATGCCTTCTTCTAATTGCGATGGTGGATTTGAATAGTTGCTCAGGGAAATGCATGAATTACAGGATTATACAGTAACAATGTACCTTCACCAGTATTGGCGTGACGAGAGGTTATCATGGTCACCGCATATCAATATCGACGACATGACGCTATCCGGAGAATTCTCTCAGTACGTCATCGTTGACGTAAAAGCATTCATTTTTTTTCTCATAATACTGCCCTCGCTGCACTCGCTCCTTTCCTAATCTAGCCAACTACTGGCAGCAACGAAGAAATAGTGCTTTCACAACGTCACATAGCAGACACAGCGCCATTTAAAAAATAAATTCGACAGAAGCCACGTTGCTTAAAGCGTCCCAGCTCGAACGAGAAAGCATTCTTTAGAAGCAAACGCGAACCGCAATGGGATGCACGTGGGGCGCTGCATGATTGTTCACATCTACGTCATGCTAGAAACGGCCTCGCCCTTATTAGTGAATCAGAGAAACTGTATACCGCCCCCACCCCCTACCCCATCCCCTCCTCACCGCACTGTCTTGACTGAGAGGAGAAATGTATACTTTAGACGTTGCAACTGTCACGTTGCATATGCAATTTATCTGAGCATCGAATTTGAAGTTCTCGAATGAGGATCACTTGCATTCTCGTTATTGCGGGGAATTAAAGAAACTTTTCGCCAGCTATGAATTGTATTGACAAAACCTTAACGATCATTCTATGTATACTCTAAATTTGTATTGTCGATTTTTTGAAGTGAAGAGAGTCAAAGAGTCTCATCGTAGAGTTCATTGACGGTTTCATAGGGTGGCCAAAAAAGGCTTTAATAACCAGAATGCGATGAGGCCTTTATGAAGTGTTTCGTTGAGAGGGATCCTCAAGATATTGCTCGAATTATGGGCGCAGTGAGAGCGTTTTACCTATAGCACACGAATGTGCATTTTTAAAAAAATAAACGCATTTGATTTGGCTTCTATTGCGTTTCTGCCAATCAAACAGTTATTCATCACTGTCATCGCTCTTCTCTTTCATCGGCGAGAATCACTTAAGCATTAACGAAATCAGACGGGTCTCTCGGCTCTTCAAGTGTTTTCCCCTCACCGAAGTTAACGCTGTGCAGGGTGCATTCGTTAGAATCAATTAAGATGTGTTCTTTAACATATGAACTCGAAGAGCAGTGCACGGCACGAATTGATTTGGGCGCTGCATCTAGCTTAGCTTTTTAAGGTACCAGCACAACTTTAGCCATTTTCTGAGCCTTTTCTATCTCCAAAAGATCACAAGTTATCATGACGAGCAAAAGCTTTGTCGCCAATGAATTTTTTAGAAGGTGATGTGCACAAAAGGAAACAGATCGAATGCGCAGTCTAGCACATTATAGACTGGCTGCTAAATTTCTCTTTACTATGAGCGTATATTTTCTTAATTGTTGCCTCATAATTAGCCCCCGTTCCCGTACATACGTCCATTGCAAAAAAAGTTGCGGCCGTCTCATCCACCTTTAGGAAATGCTATTTTAGAATTGGGCCATTGAATTTATACGCAAATGTAAATGCAAATATATATTTTCGCGTTGGCTGTTGAAAGGGTCCGTCAAGTATGCATCCATTCCGGAAAACTGGGACAACTATAAGCGTGGAGCTCATCAAAATTTCAGTGTGGCAATTGATACCGTAGTGAATTCTAACGATGAGTTTATTTAGGCATATTTGGGTGCCGGATACATTCCTCGCTAACGACAAGCAATCATTTCTACACGATGTAACCGAAAAGAATAAAATGATCAGGTTGACGAGGGATGGCCGTGTCGCTTACGGAATGAGGTTTATTTTATAAGAATATATATTCTTCATTTTCTGCTTTCAGTTTCTATTTCACTTTTTTTTCATGTTGATTTTCGTTCATTTTGTTTTCTCGGTCCGTTTTCTTCTTTTTATTTCGTTTCTTTTCTATCCGGAAAATGAAAAACGTTCCCTGAAGGAGACATTTTTCTTCCGTGAAGTCCCCTGAAGGAGAGCAAAACAAAAAACAACTATCGTCAAACTTTTAAATCGTCTTTTCCTTTCATTTTTTTTCAATGTTTCCAGAATCACGTGTGAAGAATACTCAATATTTTTCCACTCCTAGATTCTTATATTCGTTGTCAGCTTTCGTATTGGGTGTGTGAAATTGAGAATGGAAAAGCAAAATGGCTCAATGTTATTTCCAAAAATGCTAATATTGAAAACAAGTATGTATGTGTCATTGATACTGAAATGGTACAGTTAGTAGAATGCAGGTTCACCTCGACACTCGCTTGTCACATGGATCTACGCAATTATCCACTCGATTCACAAAACTGTACTGTTGAAATTGAAAGCTGTAAGTTCCAACTATCTATCAATGGTCTTCTATATTATAACTCTCTGATTATCACTCACGCATCGCGCACCTAAACTTGCACCGCTGAGAGCAGCGTTCTCCATTGTTAAACTCAAAATTATCCGTATGGAATATTTTGCTGCTAAATGCTGTCTGTCTGCTCTTTCTATATAAGTTTCCTTGGCGCCACTTATCGGCTTTGGTCTTTGTTCTGTAACTGATCTGCTATTTTGAAATATCATATATATCAAGGCCATTATTTCGGAGGATGCAAGAAAAAAGCACTCTTCCCCCTCTCTCTCCCTCCTTGAAATGATCATCTTGTTAACTTACGCACTTTAAATTTATTTGTTCATTTTCTTCATTATTTTGCGCCCAGTTGATATAGAGATCTTTTCTATATAAATAACCTGGTGATAGTTTTGAAAAAAACAAGCAGTTAATTACGCGGCTTGTATTCTTCACCAATACCCTATTACTTTTTAATTCTCAATGAAGATCTCATCAGCTCGTTCATTAGAAGCCAAGTCTGAACGATGGTCTCCAAATTAATATAAAAATCCATAGTGCCACATTTCATTGCTCACTTTCGAATCTTTGTGAATTTTCCTACTCGTTTCCTACAATAAAGCGCTGTTAAAACAAATTACCGGTGAATTAACGAAGGGTCTATTCCAGATGGCTATACCACTTCTGAGGTGTTAATGAAATGGAATCATCCGTTGGCCGTGCATGGCGTCGATCGTGCCGATGTGCCTCAATTCAAAATACTCGGCTTCCAAACCGAGGACAGCATTGTTAGCACAGCCACAGGTATTACATGCGTACGTCTGCGTTCACTTCTTATACTTTATCCCTATACAGGATTGGCGCTCACTGTATTCATGATATGAACTCCACTGTGATCTTCGCAGATATATATAAAAATATATGAAGAATATTTAGAGCATTCTTTTCAGCAGGGATGCGTTTTTCTAAAGCTAGGAATTGTGCCAGCATAGGTGGCACGAGATGCGTTTTTTGAATTATGTGGAAAGGTTTAAATGGTCCATATATGGTCAGAAATCAATGAATACCGGTTCACCTGACTTGGGCTGAATTTTTTAACCCGTCTGGCAACTATTTTCCTTGACGCCAATTGCGAAGTAATAGTTAAGCGGTCTGCGCTGCAGATCAGGACGTTTTTCGCTCTCGCCGCTGACTTCCAAAATGTTTTGGCGCCCGTTTCCCCGAAGTTTCTCATTTCTCATGCAAACATCGCCATACCGAGCTGACTTGTAAGTTAACTTGTGTACAACAGTATGCGTTGTACTAGTCTTGACAGCAATTATTGCGTCGCTCACATTCGCAGCCAAATTATTTTCGAGCAACATATCTCTCCGGGAAATGGTGAGTCGTATTGAAAATTTGTTTGGAAATCTTCGCAAGAGGAAGTTTACGCCTTCCTCTTCCCCCCCCCCCCCCCCCCCTTTTTCGAGCAACTCTCCGGGAAATGGTGAGTCGTATTGAAAATTTGTTTGGAAATCTTCGCAAGAGGAAGTTTACGCCTTCCTCTTCCCCCCCCCCCCC
>JPKZ01003184.1:42417-58661 GCA_000803305.1 Toxocara canis
CACTCTCATCTGCTTGTTTCAATGCAGCTCTTTTTCCACTGCCAACTGGAATTATTGAACAGACAGAAATGTACACATTGTCATATACGCATAACTGTAGTGGTCACGTAGTGCTCGTTATTGCAACGGGCAAAGCGCATTAAATTGTGCAGAAATATGTTTCATCTAGCGTAGAATGTTAAGAAGGATTCTAACTTCATCTGAAAGCAAAACGAACAACTAAATTGAGCGTTCAGCAGCTCAATTGGCATTTAGTTGAATTATGCGAATTCGGAATTAATTTCAGAAGTTATTTAGACTTTTAGAGCCATAAATAACGTTTTTGCTAGCATCCGATAGTCTCTTAAAATGAATTTCTCTTTAAGCTGTCAGTATTATGCGATTATCTTAAAGGTGCCTACCAACGACTGTCATTGGTTTTTCAACTGAAACGAAGCGTAGGATATTTTGTCTTTCAAACGTATTTGCCTTGTATTCTCATCGTCATGCTCTCATGGGTTAGCTTTTGGATTAATCACGAAGCAACATCGGCCAGGGTCGCACTCGGTTCGTTTCATTTTTTCTTTTTCTTTTTTTTTGCTTCTATTTGTTCTGACCATTCATTCTTTTGTTTTATCAATTCTATTTGCAATCGGTTTGCTTATTCCTTCATGTGTTTTATCGTGATGATTTAAGCGGATAATATTCATTGTGACAAATGAATTCTTTGTTCACTATCGTTCCCTCGTTCTCACCTCTGAACTCGATTTATAATTAAATCAACAATAACGGCATTTCTTCTCCGTTGGCTCATTCGGTTTACTTATTGTTTGTTAAGGCAGCAGAAGGCTCAAAATGAGGCGGCACACATTCACCGTCGTGGAGAAAATGCCAAGTATTTTAGCCGAAACGCAGTTTTAGGTGTATTAACATATGAAAGTGAAAATTGAAGGGGATAGGTTCAAATAGAGCGCATAAAGTGAGGCTTCCTTCTGATGGCGATTGACTCCACTTTTTATTGGAGACGGTAAAAATCCCGATTAGAGTCGCTCTTCGAAAATCACCAGCAGATCATTGGCCATAAAAACGTAACGAACGCTTATCGAACTTATTTGCTATAAACTTCTCGCGATGAACGTTTTTACAAATAACAGCGCTTTTTCGGCGTAATTCTGTAGTTAGTTATCTCTCTGTTTTGTGCGACATATCACATCGAATAAATATTCCATTTGTTCCTTGCAATCCGTTCGTTTCCAGCAGTTGTTCTGTTTAAGGTATAACGACAGTGCTCACCATGACAACAATTAGCACAGGTGTTCGCCAATCATTGCCTCGCATTAGTTATGTGAAAAGTATTGACATTTATTTGGTAAGATATTTTTCAGCAGCTCTTCATTTCTTATTCTCTATGCGTCCCTCTGATAAGCATTACTCGTTTTGCAAAATGCAATATCTACGAGAATCGCATTTTCTCAAAGGTCGGATCACGGCGAACATTATCGAGCGGTTGGGAATTGCACTAAGCCACTCGTTGCGGTGTAGTGTGTTGAGCAAGCATTACATTTGACCATTTGAAAGCGTTAGTGTACATTATCACAATTTATTGCTACACATCGAAACTCTAAATTCCTTTCAAATGGACGTCTCATATTTTCTTGTTTAAGAACCTTCTTCTTCTTCAAAAAAGAGTCATTTAAGAGAGGAATATTGCTCCGAAAGATGAGCTGCATTTCGCCAACAGCTGGAGCCTCCCCAAAATGGAATCTAAGGCATATAAATATACGTAAAATACGTACGTCTATGTCACCGCTATTTCACACACGTTGCACTGTTTCGCGTTTCAGCATCTTATTTATGTGACTTGCTTCTGGAGTTTTTAATTTGCTGCAATCCCTGATGACGGAATGCCGAAGCATTGTTGTTCGTTTCGCGTCCTCACACCATGCCATTAACTGATATACATTGTGGAAGTACGTTGTAAGGGACGAAAATCTGGAAGTTCTGTGTGCTCGAAGATGGCACATGAATAAAATTATTTTTATTATTGATGTTTTTCCCGTCTACATTTAACCTCATATTTTTCAGCCAAATGAAGCAGCTTCACTTATTTCGTCTCAAATCGGCGTTTCAGTTATCTTTGTACGCCTTTACTAATTGGCATCAGTTTACGTGCTATTATTTCGTCAACACACGTGAACTAGTTGTCACTTCTTCTGCAGTATTATAATTCATTTAGACAATGAGTAATGTCATTTTTTGTAAGCCTCTCAATATGGTGTGAAACCAGTAAGGAAAGCGGAGGGGGACAGAGGTTCATTTGAGAGTAACATGAGAAAAATTTCTCATTTTGTTACAGGTAATGTGTTTCGTGTTTGTATTCGCTGCGTTATTAGAGTATGCAGCCGTCAATTACTCATACTGGGGTGGACGTGCAAGGCAACAGGAAATCGCCGAATGGCCTGTTAATGGCAGCAGGACAAACTACCGTGACAAAGAGGATACTGAAGGAGCGGTCAATTTTAGGGACTGGGGAGTACCCCAATCATTTATAGAGGTAATTAAGATTCGAGCTTATATTTGTGCTATGCACTACTGGTTAATAGATCCACAATCATCAACAGCTGGTAGGTGGTGCTCACAAATTAAAAAGTCGACTGAATGCTGGTTCACTGTGTGGCTATGCTCCCAAAACAAATCTCAAGAAAGTTCATAAAACTTTTTTGGCGACACTGTTGCGAGGATTATTCCTCGTTCAATTTCGGATGAGTCAATAAAGTAGCAGCAGTGGTAGTAGAATTTTTAATCGATATGTATATATATATATATATATATATGTATGTATATGTCGCTCGCTATTTACATATGGGCAATTTTATACCGGCGGATCAGCTTGTATACTCTCCTGAAAGGGTATGACCGCCGAATTGTTCAGTGAGTACTGCGGCCACTACTCTTCATCCATCTCTCCAATTTTTTCCTCAAGTTGTTCTTACTTTCGAAGCGTTCTTCCTTCAACCACAGAAATTATTGATACCAAGTGTACGCCGTACGATGAATGGTTAAACAACTCTCAATCGAACTTCTGAAGCAGTTGTTGTGTCCTCATTGCAGTCTAAACGTGTGCGTTATCCCGGCAGACAGCATATCGATAATCTCCTTTGAGGGACGCACATAAAAGTTGATAATCCTTTGCGGTTTGTGCTGCCTCAGTGCTGATGTCGATTGCATGAATAAGTATTTAAAGAGAATATACATTAACACCTTCTACTTTTACTGAATTTTTCGTCACTTTTGTTTCCGGTCGTCTCATGGGATGTGGAAAAGTAGTGCTCATGTATAGTTACAACGGACTGATCACCTCAGCCAATGTTCGTCTTCAAATTACCATTGCTTTGCATTCTACCGAATCTCTCTTACGCTATTCAGAAAACGGCAAACTGATTTTGCTTGCAACAATTGTACTAGTGATAAGCGAGATCACAGAACTGCCAATTATCCGTATGATTTCCTTTCACTTAATCCACTTGGTGTAAAGCTTAATGAATAAGTCAGCCTCAGTATAATCAACGGGTGGACAATGATATTTGCATGCGTAATTTGATGTATTTGCAGTTTGAGCCTTGCAAAATTACTTTTGACGGTCACCAGGCTCAAAGTTTTTTCGTTCAGCCATTACTCATTCATGCTCATCGTCAAAATTTTATGACGAAAATTGCCGTTTCATAACATCGCTGTTCTCGTTGGATAAGACCTTATCAGTTTTCTTCCATCTCAGAAAGAAGTCGATAACGAATCGAATGCAGAGCCACTGCCTGAACCACTGACGCGCAAACGTAAGTCGTCTCCGCTACCGTCTCTAATTGGAGGTGTAGAAACAACTGACTTCGACTCTCCTGATTATCCTCGCTATAGTATCTCTCAGCAAGGCAGCAACAACCGAGTTCGATTTCGAATGAGTAGTGCCAGGTTAGCATTGTGGAATTAACTGACTAAATGCATTATAACACACGGCATCTGCGTGATCTCCGGTACCATGGCGGAAGCCTGCGCTGTAGAAGGGCAGAGGAGAGAAGAAGGACGTTTGGAGCGTAAAGCGCGAAACCCGAGAGGCTGTAATGAGAGGATGCTTCACGCGAGGTCATTTAGTCTTTTGTAATCCGTATGAGCATCGCGACTATAGATTTTGTCACCGTTGTATACCACCACATTGTTCACTGCATTGCTCTGCTTTTTTGGTCTTTCATATTGATCTTCTTCGGGCTAAATTATAATCCACTTAAGAATTGATTCTTTGGTCTGAAGACTCAGAACCAAATTATGAGTTTATTGCGGAAAATATTGCGAGTTTTTCCTAAAATTCGGGCTTGGTCTATTATTCTAATGATAACATGGCAGAATAGAGGCATACTGAGCGAAAAGAGTGCCATAAACCACCAAACTCTCACTCGAGGAAGTGCTGCATTTGAGGTCACTTAGAGGACGTAGTTTGACGAGAGAGACAATTGCGCAAAATGGAACCTTCAAAAAAGAGAAGGACTAAATTCAAAGAATCAAACTTAAAGAATTTCATGCAGTGGTCTTTCCAAAGTGAGCACAAAAAGTGGAGACAAAACCTCATGCGAATTCTCATTTCCAGGAAGGGGTAGAGAAAGGCTTCTGAAGGGGTGAATGAATTCAAGGGTTTATTTTTGAAGTTTTTATCTTTTTCAACCGAGGCAACGGAGTTAGCTGGCGAACAGAGGACTAAATCGGCATTTGAGGACTAGTTCATTTCAATCGACTGCCTCCGCTGTTTCCATATAAAGAGAAAAACACTTTTTTGGAATGAAGAAGAAGATCGTTACTTCAATACTCAGTACTTCACATTAAAGCTTTCCTTTTCCGCTACAAGTCAGGACGAATTGGATAGTTTTAACTTGCTATCAATTTTGGAGAGAGATTTTCTGGCTTCATGGACCACAAGGATATCGATTAGGCCTAGCTGAGGCATGTTTATTGCTGCATCAACCCTTTCACTCAATTGCCCTTCATACGACCCCATTTGCTTGCTATGGGCGCCTTCTATAGCTCTTCAAATA
Source organism: Toxocara canis (assembly GCA_000803305.1). Taxonomy (NCBI): domain Eukaryota; kingdom Metazoa; phylum Nematoda; class Chromadorea; order Rhabditida; family Toxocaridae; genus Toxocara; species Toxocara canis. Next base: position 47,475 of record JPKZ01003184.1, read on the forward strand.
GGCAGGGTGATACCTGAATGCACGCTAAAGAAACAAGGTTTTAGTTGTCGAGTGATTCATTCAAGTGATAGATAGTATTGTTTTGAATTTTAATGGATGCCTTCGCCAAAAACGAATGTTGGTTCTGTCATGAAGAATAATTTAGAGAACGATGGGAAAGCAAAAAATGGTGCTTGCCTCGGTTGCTGAAACCAGCACTAGAAGCAACGTCTCAACAACTGCGTTCTTTTTCAAGAAAATCAGGAAAAGAAGTTGATCAATAACGCAGCCGCAGTAACGTATATCATCTATAGCAGTATTGCTAACAGCCCATGGTGGGTATTTTCGCAGGAATCTCAATATGGTTAAGTGTCGCGTGGGGTAAAGAATACGGACCTAATACCTATCACTAATTAAGATGTCACACCACGTTTTAAGCGAAATACAGCAAAGAGAAAGGAAGCACTACAATGCGGAACGACAGAACTTTATCTTTCAGCACCTGTAACCAGAATTTCAACTTGCAATTTTTCGGTGATTTGCGTATGAAATTTCATACTGATATTTCTCACCCACCGTTGTGTTCGCTCAAGCTGTCAACACATTACCCACCTTCAACTCAAACTTCCGCTTAATAACCAGCTGTATGAATTACTTAAAAATATGCCCCATAACAAACAAAAAACGACCACATTCACTGAAACAGCAGTCATATAACTGACGGAATGGTTTTAGGCTAAAGCGTCGTTGCTTAGCAATGGGAAAGCCGCGCAGTCAGAGTTTGAAGATGAGCGTTCACCGTATTGGGCAGAGGGCACGTGCTGCGTTCCCGTCTTTTCGCGTACGTGACGTCAACGTGATCGACAAAAACTCACGTGTTATATTCCCTGTCTCGTTCATTCTTTTCAAGTATGCACATAACTTTCTCGAGACAGATTGTTTACTCGTACACTTTTTCGAATCCATCCTTCGTTAGAGTAAACTTTAATAAAGGACGGAGTCGAAAAGTTCTATGATCTTATCAGTATCCCGCTCCATCTTAGTAAAGATGGAGCGGAATACTGATAAGATGGTTAAATATTTATTGCAGAGTTTAAATTGCCTTCTAATCGCTGATTAAATCAGTTGAGAATGAAACGACTGAGTAGAGTGCATAAATTACTTATCATTCGCTGACTACCTTAGAATCTATCTTAGGAGACCATTCAAGCGTTTTTGTCCTAACCACCTAAAATTAATTCCAGGATCATTTTCTCGAAACAAAAAAGAATCCAAGCTTGATTAGAGCTAACTTCATGCAGACTAATAAGTTCAACCCTTAGAAACTAACAGCACATACAGCTTACTCTCAACCAGTTCGTAATTTGTAAAGGAATTCTTTGCGCGTTCAAACATTTTATAATGGAGGACGACCACGAAAACCCGATTTCTTGATTCAGCAGCTGTTTTTTAGCAGAGTCTGCACTTTTTTTCTGAGAAACAGCATTTCATGATTTTCTGGAAAAGATGCAAATCTTCAAGCTTGATAAATTTTGTTCTGTTAAAAATTCGAGAACGAAAACTTTCTTTTGTTAAGAGTGACGAATTCATATTTTATTATCGGTAATTGGTTATTTCAGCACCTTCTACTGGGGATATTACACGATGCTTCAATGACGAAGTATTCTGTTGTGCAACAATAGTTTGTGTTCTCTAAATGCCTCGATCGTTTCGGTTCGACATTGCGGCAATAAAATGTTCTCTTCTGTACTCCTTTCAACAGAGATATAGCTTCAGAGATACAATGAGCGTCGACAAAACAAGCAGTTGTAAAAAGAAACCTCCGTGTTCAAATGATCATTATGCGTAAAATGCAGCTCATACGTTGTTGGTAGAAAACAAAAAGAGACTTTAAAAAATGGAAAAGCAGAAGATTGACAAACAACATGGAGAAAATTTATTTTGTTTTAGAACACCTTCACAGAGGTGTGGTAAACTAGCCGGAAAGGACCTAACAGGCACAGTACGGTTCCACAGTGACATCAGGTTCTTCAGGATCGCGTAATAAACTTAATTCCCATGTTCACTTTGTGAATAATTTCTTAAGTTATTGAGTTTGTCGAGTGCACAACGCTTATGTCATATACAGTCGTTTCTTGTTTTATTCCTAGAAACGTTCTCTTGTCAAGAGGGCATTTTCCCATATCAGTGGGAACCGTCAGCCTCTTCATTTTATCATTTAAATAACAGAGTTACATATGCACGAATTCTCCTCAAATTTTTTTCCTGGGAAGGGCAAGGAGGATTTGAGAGGATGAGCACTCCATCCCCCTCTCCCGCTCTCCACTCCCCACAAGTGGCAAAATTGATGCTTTCCTTCTAAGCCAAAAGCGACCTGCGCAATTGTGCACAGTGTTGACAAGCTGAGACTAACCCGAAATTTTACTCATTAAAAATTTCAGTTTACTCGATTCGTATAGAAAGTGTGAAGGTCATGTTCTGTTCATTTGGTAACACAGCTTCACCCAGACAAAAACGCACTGAATCACAATTACCAGAAACAATTAAATTCAAAATGAGTCCATGATTAAGCAAAATTCTGTTGGCGTAATCGGTGTTTCTTCTCGAACGCCTTTCTATAGCGCGTCTTTCGTCGTGTGGAAACAGCACCAACCTCCTCATTCTTCTCCACAACAAGTGGCAAGATTTTCTCATCTGAAAATAAATTGCACTCACTTTTCCAACTATCGCCTGTAGAGTTAATCATTTTTTGTTAAAGTATGGCGGATACGCCTTAAAACGGCTGGATTCGGGAGAAAGAAAGGACAAAACGGCTGTCGGGGCGTTTCATTTGTTGGGCGACTGCCTCAGGCAAGTGGGTGACTTCATCTCAAAATTCAAAGGGAAAAACACCTTGTCTAAGAAGACAGGCAACCTCATTACTTGCGCCGAATAACTTACGACATCGTTCCGTGTCAGTCATGTACGGGCTTGAAGTATCTCAAAATTTCTGGAGAACAGAGCTATCATCACCATTCGCCCTTTTGCTGCGTCTCTGACTTGAGGGTGCTTCTGAAAGCTATTATTGGTGTGCTTACTTATGACGCTGTCATGATCCACAGACTGGTAGCATCATATTTACTCGCAAATCAACGGTCGGGATGCAGATGACTATTTCATCAATGGGTATCAGTCGTATTAAACAATGTCAATCACCGATATTGTTGCATTCAGCGAGAATTTAGCACTCTAACACGAACAGCGATGCTTAGTATAGAAGGTGGTCATAGGGTTGGGAGGTCCCAAGGCCAATGCGTTTTTGCTCAGGTGTTGCTTTGGCCATTTAGCTGCATAGGCGGCAATCCTTCATGAGGCAGAAAAAGATTAAAAACATCAACGCAAATTAGGTAGATGGCCTTGATATTGTAGGCAACAAAAACTGAATGAGAAAGTTCATGCGGTACTAGCGCTCTATAAAGCAGAATAACGCAACATGGGTATTACTAAGTTATGCCCCGTCCCCCGTGCCCAATCCCACATCTACTCGGTGCATTGATTCTTGGCCAGAGGCATAAGTGGAACAGGTAGAAACTCCATTTCGAAGAAGACAATTCCCCAACTGGCTCATGCTGTAGAGCATGACACAAGTGTCAAGATGCATTAAACAAGCAAATGCGATCAAAACTTCATAACACAGAAAATTTCGAACGGCTTGAATTCAAGTGAATGACGAATGCACGTGAGCGAACTATTAATATCATTTCCTTCTGGACTTCTTAACTGGAAACTCTCAAGCGACCTAATATTTTCAATTTCCGGCAAGAAATTCCCGAATCGAATTCTCCTCTTGCTTCTGGTCCCGTTGACTGAAAATTCGGTTATCAGTCTCTTCTCATTAATAGATATAAAGTTAACTTACAAGCATGCTCGCAGCTAGAGCCTCTCAAGACGAACATATTAGAGTACGGTGCATAGATTAATTGAATTGTTTGAGGTGAGTCGTAGAGTTCACATGCGATCACCTGATGACCGCCAACAAAGCCATACATAACTCCTTTGCATCGCTGAAATAAAGTCTTGCTTGCCCGCAAGATGAAGAAGCATATGCATGTGCATGTGCATGTGCATGTGCATGCTATATTACAGCGTGGTAAGCAGTGCTTTTTCTCGGATCAACGCATTTTAGCAGTTAACTACGTCAAAGTGCACGGCATTGGAGAACTGCAAGAATCACTTACTACTCCCTTTGCATATACCCAGGCAACGGGCTTAGGCCATACGCAGTCGTTCTCTTAGAGTACGACGTACTAGAATACGCCGTTTAATTTTGTACTTAAAACGACATTTAAGAAAGTTGTTTACAATGGTCTACACTTTCTTCTAACTGTATTTAAGCGTAATATACCAAACACACTCAACTTCGTCAATAAATACCATACGCTGTCAGACATTCGTTCTATAACATGATTTTTGTAGAGATTACTTAATTTATTGTTATAAATTCGCGGCTAACTTTTGTTAAAAAACTCTATCTCTTACATTTCCAACGAACCTATCGCCCATTTATTGCACAAATTTATTTAGCAAAGATGCGCTCCTGTATCAGCTATGTTGATAGGAGCAACCAGATCCAAAGTTTTAGAGAGAGGAAACTTCAACAGTATTTATCGTTCTGATGAAGAAAGAAAAACGGTAGGCTATGACGGTAAAGACAGCGTGAAAACTGATTGAAATTGGCGTGCTGCACCCAGGCATGTCTTCGTTCTCTCTGTCGGCATTGTTAAAAACGTTAAAAGGAACAATGGATGCTCGTTGACGTGGGAATGACAAAAAATTGAACGTAATATATGAAGAGGAGAACTTGAAAGTTTGAGTGCAGTGGAAGGCTTCTTTATTTTTGCTTTCAAACGAGTGTATCGGAACTTTTGCGGAATTGCAATCTCTCAGATCTCCTCCTTCTGCTATGCCGACCAATTCCGTCATTTCCTCAGTAATCATCATTTCTCGTGCTCTCTGCCAATGGCTTTACTCGATTCGTATAGAAAGTGTGAAGGTCATGTTCTGTTCATTTGGTAACACAGCTTCACCCAGACAAAAACGCACTGAATCACAATTACCAGAAACAATTAAATTCAAAATGAGTCCATGATTAAGCAAAATTCTGTTGGCGTAATCGGTGTTTCTTCTCGAACGCCTTTCTATAGCGCATCTTTCGTCGTGTGGAAACAGCACCAACCTCCTCATTCTTCTCCACAACAAGTGGCAAGATTTTCTCATCTGAAAATAAATTGCACTCACTTTTCCAACTATCGCCTGTAGAGTTAATCATTTTTTGTTAAAGTATGGCGGATACGCCTTAAAACGGCTGGATTCGGGAGAAAGAAAGGACAAAACGGCTGTCGGGGCGTTTCATTTGTTGGGCGACTGCCTCAGGCAAGTGGGTGACTTCATCTCAAAATTCAAAGGGAAAAACACCTTGTCTAAGAAGACAGGCAACCTCATTACTTGCGCCGAATAACTTACGACATCGTTCCGTGTCAGTCATGTACGGGCTTGAAGTATCTCAAAATTTCTGGAGAACAGAGCTATCATCACCATTCGCCCTTTTGCTGCGTCTCTGACTTGAGGGTGCTTCTGAAAGCTATTATTGGTGTGCTTACTTATGACGCTGTCATGATCCACAGACTGGTAGCATCATATTTACTCGCAAATCAACGGTCGGGATGCAGATGACTATTTCATCAATGGGTATCAGTCGTATTAAACAATGTCAATCACCGATATTGTTGCATTCAGCGAGAATTTAGCACTCTAACACGAACAGCGATGCTTAGTATAGAAGGTGGTCATAGGGTTGGGAGGTCCCAAGGCCAATGCGTTTTTGCTCAGGTGTTGCTTTGGCCATTTAGCTGCATAGGCGGCAATCCTTCATGAGGCAGAAAAAGATTAAAAACATCAACGCAAATTAGGTAGATGGCCTTGATATTGTAGGCAACAAAAACTGAATGAGAAAGTTCATGCGGTACTAGCGCTCTATAAAGCAGAATAACGCAACATGGGTATTACTAAGTTATGCCCCGTCCCCCGTGCCCAATCCCACATCTACTCGGTGCATTGATTCTTGGCCAGAGGCATAAGTGGAACAGGTAGAAACTCCATTTCGAAGAAGACAATTCCCCAACTGGCTCATGCTGTAGAGCATGACACAAGTGTCAAGATGCATTAAACAAGCAAATGCGATCAAAACTTCATAACACAGAAAATTTCGAACGGCTTGAATTCAAGTGAATGACGAATGCACGTGAGCGAACTATTAATATCATTTCCTTCTGGACTTCTTAACTGGAAACTCTCAAGCGACCTAATATTTTCAATTTCCGGCAAGAAATTCCCGAATCGAATTCTCCTCTTGCTTCTGGTCCCGTTGACTGAAAATTCGGTTATCAGTCTCTTCTCATTAATAGATATAAAGTTAACTTACAAGCATGCTCGCAGCTAGAGCCTCTCAAGACGAACATATTAGAGTACGGTGCATAGATTAATTGAATTGTTTGAGGTGAGTCGTAGAGTTCACATGCGATCACCTGATGACCGCCAACAAAGCCATACATAACTCCTTTGCATCGCTGAAATAAAGTCTTGCTTGCCCGCAAGATGAAGAAGCATATGCATGTGCATGTGCATGTGCATGTGCATGCTATATTACAGCGTGGTAAGCAGTGCTTTTTCTCGGATCAACGCATTTTAGCAGTTAACTACGTCAAAGTGCACGGCATTGGAGAACTGCAAGAATCACTTACTACTCCCTTTGCATATACCCAGGCAACGGGCTTAGGCCATACGCAGTCGTTCTCTTAGAGTACGACGTACTAGAATACGCCGTTTAATTTTGTACTTAAAACGACATTTAAGAAAGTTGTTTACAATGGTCTACACTTTCTTCTAACTGTATTTAAGCGTAATATACCAAACACACTCAACTTCGTCAATAAATACCATACGCTGTCAGACATTCGTTCTATAACATGATTTTTGTAGAGATTACTTAATTTATTGTTATAAATTCGCGGCTAACTTTTGTTAAAAAACTCTATCTCTTACATTTCCAACGAACCTATCGCCCATTTATTGCACAAATTTATTTAGCAAAGATGCGCTCCTGTATCAGCTATGTTGATAGGAGCAACCAGATCCAAAGTTTTAGAGAGAGGAAACTTCAACAGTATTTATCGTTCTGATGAAGAAAGAAAAACGGTAGGCTATGACGGTAAAGACAGCGTGAAAACTGATTGAAATTGGCGTGCTGCACCCAGGCATGTCTTCGTTCTCTCTGTCGGCATTGTTAAAAACGTTAAAAGGAACAATGGATGCTCGTTGACGTGGGAATGACAAAAAATTGAACGTAATATATGAAGAGGAGAACTTGAAAGTTTGAGTGCAGTGGAAGGCTTCTTTATTTTTGCTTTCAAACGAGTGTATCGGAACTTTTGCGGAATTGCAATCTCTCAGATCTCCTCCTTCTGCTATGCCGACCAATTCCGTCATTTCCTCAGTAATCATCATTTCTCGTGCTCTCTGCCAATGGCTATATTACCGCATTTCATATATTTTTTTGGGATGATTAATGAACATTATAGCTAAAGACACATCATCAACATATCACTTTGCAATTATTTCAGGAAATTTCTTCAGGCTGATCACACTACGCGCCAAATGCCAAATTTTAAAATAATACCGTGTCATGTAGACATGTTGAAAGGCAATCATTTTCAGTGGAATTGAACGCGTCTTTAACAACAGCATATGGTACTATCTGCTCTGGTTGATCACGATCACTATAGACCACAAAACAGTCACGTAATCGTATGTTGACCTTTGATCGATCTGGAACAACGGACACAAATATACTCTAGATGTTCTTAAACAATTGAAAATTCTGCTGGAAATTATCCTTTCAAAACAGTAACGATCCTTCATTTAATATTTCGTTTAGAAATTGCGACGGATTTCGACAAATTTTGGAAACGGTTTAGATTAAACGGTTGCTTATTTTAATGAATTTTTTTAAGGTGCATTTTTTAAACACACTGCATTATCACTAATAAATTACAGTCAAAATGATGAGATCGAGTTACGCTATCTTTTTTGTGTAATTACCGAATGGCAGAAAATTTCATCTAAACTTATAATTTTGCTGAAAAATTATTCTAATGAAAGCAAATACAACACCGTCTCCGGCCTTATTATGTGTTCGGCCTTGATATTGTAGACAACAAAAACTGAATGAGAAAGTTCATGCGGTACTAGCGCTCTATAAAGCAGAATAACGCAACATGGGTATTACTAAGTTATGCCCCGTCCCCCGTGCCCAATCCCACATCTACTCGGTGCATTGATTCTTGGCCAGAGGCATAAGTGGAACAGGTAGAAACTCCATTTCGAAGAAGACAATTCCCCAACTGGCTCATGCTGTAGAGCATGACACAAGTGTCAAGATGCATTAAACAAGCAAATGCGATCAAAACTTCATAACACAGAAAATTTCGAACGGCTTGAATTCAAGTGAATGACGAATGCACGTGAGCGAACTATTAATATCATTTCCTTCTGGACTTCTTAACTGGAAACTCTCAAGCGACCTAATATTTTCAATTTCCGGCAAGAAATTCCCGAATCGAATTCTCCTCTTGCTTCTGGTCCCGTTGACTGAAAATTCGGTTATCAGTCTCTTCTCATTAATAGATATAAAGTTAACTTACAAGCATGCTCGCAGCTAGAGCCTCTCAAGACGAACATATTAGAGTACGGTGCATAGATTAATTGAATTGTTTGAGGTGAGTCGTAGAGTTCACATGCGATCACCTGATGACCGCCAACAAAGCCATACATAACTCCTTTGCATCGCTGAAATAAAGTCTTGCTTGCCCGCAAGATGAAGAAGCATATGCATGTGCATGTGCATGTGCATGTGCATGCTATATTACAGCGTGGTAAGCAGTGCTTTTTCTCGGATCAACGCATTTTAGCAGTTAACTACGTCAAAGTGCACGGCATTGGAGAACTGCAAGAATCACTTACTACTCCCTTTGCATATACCCAGGCAACGGGCTTAGGCCATACGCAGTCGTTCTCTTAGAGTACGACGTACTAGAATACGCCGTTTAATTTTGTACTTAAAACGACATTTAAGAAAGTTGTTTACAATGGTCTACACTTTCTTCTAACTGTATTTAAGCGTAATATACCAAACACACTCAACTTCGTCAATAAATACCATACGCTGTCAGACATTCGTTCTATAACATGATTTTTGTAGAGATTACTTAATTTATTGTTATAAATTCGCGGCTAACTTTTGTTAAAAAACTCTATCTCTTACATTTCCAACGAACCTATCGCCCATTTATTGCACAAATTTATTTAGCAAAGATGCGCTCCTGTATCAGCTATGTTGATAGGAGCAACCAGATCCAAAGTTTTAGAGAGAGGAAACTTCAACAGTATTTATCGTTCTGATGAAGAAAGAAAAACGGTAGGCTATGACGGTAAAGACAGCGTGAAAACTGATTGAAATTGGCGTGCTGCACCCAGGCATGTCTTCGTTCTCTCTGTCGGCATTGTTAAAAACGTTAAAAGGAACAATGGATGCTCGTTGACGTGGGAATGACAAAAAATTGAACGTAATATATGAAGAGGAGAACTTGAAAGTTTGAGTGCAGTGGAAGGCTTCTTTATTTTTGCTTTCAAACGAGTGTATCGGAACTTTTGCGGAATTGCAATCTCTCAGATCTCCTCCTTCTGCTATGCCGACCAATTCCGTCATTTCCTCAGTAATCATCATTTCTCGTGCTCTCTGCCAATGGCTATATTACCGCATTTCATATATTTTTTTGGGATGATTAATGAACATTATAGCTAAAGACACATCATCAACATATCACTTTGCAATTATTTCAGGAAATTTCTTCAGGCTGATCACACTACGCGCCAAATGCCAAATTTTAAAATAATACCGTGTCATGTAGACATGTTGAAAGGCAATCATTTTCAGTGGAATTGAACGCGTCTTTAACAACAGCATATGGTACTATCTGCTCTGGTTGATCACGATCACTATAGACCACAAAACAGTCACGTAATCGTATGTTGACCTTTGATCGATCTGGAACAACGGACACAAATATACTCTAGATGTTCTTAAACAATTGAAAATTCTGCTGGAAATTATCCTTTCAAAACAGTAACGATCCTTCATTTAATATTTCGTTTAGAAATTGCGACGGATTTCGACAAATTTTGGAAACGGTTTAGATTAAACGGTTGCTTATTTTAATGAATTTTTTTAAGGTGCATTTTTTAAACACACTGCATTATCACTAATAAATTACAGTCAAAATGATGAGATCGAGTTACGCTATCTTTTTTGTGTAATTACCGAATGGCAGAAAATTTCATCTAAACTTATAATTTTGCTGAAAAATTATTCTAATGAAAGCAAATACAACACCGTCTCCGGCCTTATTATGTGTTTGGTCAGAACAATTCGACGTGAGACGCTAAATATTTTTGATGAAATTTTCGTAAAGGTCAAATAAAAAGTTTATTCTAAAATGAACGTGAAATCTAAGCAAGAAAAAAATAAACGATCAATCGAGTCATTTCTGTGAACATTGATCTTGAAAAGAAAATCTTTTTTAAAAAAAGACTTTTCCGATGATCGGCACTCGACGTTTCGAATGATACGATGAGCAATAGACAAAGAAATAGACTTCTTCGAAACATTCGCCTTCCGTTTCCAATTTGGAGAAAGTGAGCGATTGGTGATCTTGTTTATATAGGGAGTAGCTGAGTCAGTTTTGTTTGAATATCTAAAAGATTGGTACCACAGCGCGATGGTTATCATCGCCTTCCAAGAGGATAACATTCCCTTTCACGTAAAAAAACATCCATCGTATTCGTTTAGAAGATCGAATCGCCTAATCGAAAATAATGTGTCGAGTGTTCTCACAATGCCACTTCGTTTGTCCATAAAAAGGTTACGAGACGTTACGTGGAAAACACGATCGAATTACATCCTGTCGGAAATAGTGCACATGCACCTCGTCAATACTCAACCTCTGCTCGCCCACCCAATAAAAAGGTTACGTTACGTGGAAAACACGATCGAATTACATCCTGTCGGAAATAGTGCACATGCACCTCGTCAATACTCAACCTCTGCTCGGCTCG
>JPKZ01003184.1:60270-71714 GCA_000803305.1 Toxocara canis
AAATGGTGGAGGGCACATTTCCGCCTAGCTCAGGCTTACTGGTAAGGATGTTTGAAAAGTGACTTTTATTTTACTCGACCATTTCCTCCGGCGTTAGTGTTTTCCTTCGCAGCCAAACGTTGATGCCAGCGAAGTGAGCGACAATGAAACGAGGAAGGCTATAAAATGATCATTAATTGACATTTACCGCTTACTCCCAAATGACCTCAGTCCGTCTCTAACTGCGGTGTCACGTACCCATCTTGCCTGCTGCATTATGTGAGTGATGAAGCTGATGCACAACAACCAGTAGCGCTTAAAAAAGCTTCGCAAAAGCTCAGTAGCTGGTCATTTACCAGGAAAACGGAAAGATACAGATTTCAGCCCACCTGCGAAATATCGTTACCAATAGGCACTGCAAAAAAAACGAGTCGATTTGAACGGCTTCATCAATCAATTTGGACGGGATTACCTCCTCCGGAACTTCTCAGCTAGAACTGAAGAAATGCTTGACATGGCAAATGGATTGCAAGGTCGACAAGATGAGGAGATGGGGATGGAGGGGGGGGGGGTGGGGGGTGTCGGGAAGGTATCACATGCCTTATCCCTCCCACCCCCAATCCTTCCTCTTCCATCTTCCCTTCTTCCCGATTATGAAGCCTGTGGTACTGTCTCGCTCAATTTCCCCGCCCCACTAGTAGCGACCCTTGGCAAAAAGTCCTCCGCGTCGTAGCCATAGACGAAATCAAACCATCAGTTCAGTTTGACCTCAAATAACCAGAATATGATTTGGGATCATTATACAGGAATAACCACGGATGTTGACCGACGCATGGCGCGTTCTCAACACAAACGATCTCAACAGTGCGTTTATGAATGTCGCAAAATCGATATTTTAATTGTGAGATGAACGTCTAATTTCAGCTGCTTTATCTCATAACATTTGCCCGCCGTTGACTCTCAACTTAATATATCGTATGCAAATGAAGAAAGAGAAGTGATAACGTTATGAAAAACAGCAAAGTAACAATCAGTGGTGTGGTGCCCATTAATGTATTTCGCTTCATTCGACATGAGTGTGGCAAATTTGGGAAATGTGACTAAGTTGTGTGTAGATAAGACTGGGAAGTACAGACATCACATCTTTTAAGAGAATAAGTTATAAAACAAGATTGTGTAAGAAAATTCGACCGAATGAACCGGATCACCCTTATAAAGCGTTCGGACATCACAACACACGATTCATCTCAGTCACACCTACTTCTCGACATTTGTTAATGAGTTTTTTGGAGTCTTTTACAGATTGCATAAGGTGTTTTATTGTATAAAGCCTTAGATGACGGAACGTTAGGTTAAGTGCAGTATTGGTGCAATAAGAATAAAGTCGAACGAAAATGGTATAAAATATTCTCTCATTTGGAGGTAAAAGTGGTTAATTAAAATAGCGCAACCGCATAGATAAATGCATGCAAAACTCCGAAATTTCATGCGATTTTCTAAAGGGTTTCAGTGACTGCAGAAAAATAGAACCGGAAGCAGCAAAACAGGAGAAGTCAATCTTTTCTTCTTTGAGATTTCCGCATATGGAAAGGGTTCATCAAGACTTATAGTGGATCGAGTTTATAAAGATGTACGAGAATAGGGTTTCAACTTGTTCAGGAATAGAGTTCATTAAGACGTACAGGAATAACTGTTCAATAAGTTAAGAGTTACCTTCTCTGAGGTATAAAGTTCTTACAACAATTGCTAATCGTGGAGTAATCATGTAGTTTTAATAAATTTTCCCCAATGGTTACTTTACGGCAACCTTTTGTGATTTACCTATTGCATATTCTTGATCATGTGGACTCTATTTTATGCGATAAATCATGAAATTAAACATGCGAGCTATGAAGTAGAGTGCTTGATCTCTCTTAATACGCTGTTTTTTCTCGCTGTTTTCCAGCAGGAAAGGAGATTATTTAGAAAATCGCTTGAATTCCAGACTTTTAAAATAGTTTTTTCTCTTCCACTATGCAATTTTAAATACTTTTTGCTGCGCTCCACTTATACAATCCAATTAAAAAATTGAGTAAGATCCAGTTGTAGACCGTATTCATAACTGACGTCTTAAAATGATATCCTATTTGAACGTGTTCAAGCAATTTTGAGACGGCCCGTTTAAATGGTAGGGCGCTTTGATGGTTGCTCGCGAAAATAAGTTTTTGCGGTCATGCATTATGTGCTTTTACTAGCCTGTCACCGCCTCAATTTTTTTTTAAAGAAAGTGCGATTATAGGCAGTAAACGTTCTAAACAACAAAACAACACCGAAGAACAGATTCAATGAATGAGAAAAGTATTAATTACATAATGAATAGTTTGTTTACCACATAGAAATGGATCATTCCAGCAACATTTTAAGACAAGCCATTATCATCAAACAAAAATTCATAGGGCAACATTTTAACTCTAAAGAGCTCCACATGAAGTTGTTAATACAAATGATCATAAACAATGTTAATGTCGATATGTAAATGGGGGATAATTAGAAGTAAAAATGAGGAGATTCAGCACCTCTGTGAACTCATGGAAAAGTAAATCAGAGGTGATGGTGGAGTGGTAACCATTTCTGGATGCGAAAAGGTCGTATTGACTCGCAACACAACAATTTGGATTTTTTTTTTTTTTGAGAAACGTTTTGCAAATAAACTAATAAACACAATAACTAATATGCACAATGAGTGCCGATAATTACGATAAAATAACAATTTTCGGAGATACAATTTTAAAAGAAAGCAATAAACAGAGAATATATTATTTGCGATGCACTCAACCAAAAACATTATGATATTTGTTTGTCGAACGCCTTCACAAGGAGCTATGTTTGTCGACAGTGCACACATTTCCAACAACAATGTGTTGCCATGTCCGGTGTATTTGCGCTGCAGAAATGCGTACTTGCTCTTTTGAGGGCATCCTTCCTCAACGTTTTAGCGTTTTTCACTCGAACGTTCTTGACTATTCGTGTGGTCAAGCGAACGATAGCCGCATTGCAGTACTGAATGAAATGACTAAAAATTGATACCGATTTCCAAGGGTTTCTCGAGAGTAGTAAAATCCCCATATATTCGACAATACAGAAAATTCACCACTAAAATGAACGTTCGGAAACCCCATAAAAGCGACTTCGCTTTTATGGGGTTTCCGAACGTTCATTTCAGTCGGGTACACTGGCGGTCATAAAGTACAGCCTCTTATTGTAAAAGCAACTTCAGTGCTGTATCAGCATCATTGAGCTCTGGTCTTGCTCTCAAAACGACGACGGATTGGCAGACGTTCAAACGAATGATTTGAAATTTGTTTCGCGGTCGAGTTTTTCCGTGCAGCTCATTCCCATCAGCTGACGACCTAGTCGAAGGGGATATAATCTTTGGCCTGCCGGTAGCCATCGACAGAGGGAGAGGGTGGCGATTGCAAGGGTTTTGTTGTGAAGCGGGTCGCTGTGTTTTTCTTGTCTTCTCATCACGGTGGCCGGAATAATGTAAGTAAGCCTACCAACTTTTACGTTTGCCATTTGCGCCAAATTGATCTTCGTGATGCTATCAGCCGTTGTGTGGGTTAAATGTTAACTTTTATTGCACAGCCGATAACCACTTGTTGGCGAGGTCCCTCAGTAACACTGCACTTGTTCCACGTTTGCGGTAAAACTTATTCCAGTTTCATTTAAAAATTATTTGAACCGTGGACACAGAATTTCGCCTAAATCGTGTCTTCCTCAATAGCGAAGAACTAACGCATTACGCAAATGTCACCTAAGGACGCAGCAATTAACTTGCCCACTGCCTTTTATGTCACCATCACCATTTTCGCTGTCGAGTGCCATCTCCATCGCGATCGTGTGCAGCCCACGTTCGTTTCGAAGACCAGCACTACGTAAATATCTTGACTAGATATGTCTCGAAAGTTCGTTGTACTTTTCAAGTTCATTGTGACATGACTTCGTTTCGTATGAAATATTCAGTTCCCGCGTTAGCCATCAGTGCCGGTTTTGCAGTAGTTGAAAGATTATTCCTAGAGCGGGCTCGCTGTTACCGATGAAATCTTAACCAGAATGGATACGCGCAAAGACGCAGACAGAAGGAACTCGACGGCAGTTTCTGTGCTACCGACAATTGCACTCGTAATGCTTGAGAGCAGGCACTATTCATTTGCGCCAAAAGACGCTCTCTTACATATTTCTTGGAGGCTCTTTCTGCTCTCACACATTTCCGTCACGTTGCAACTGTTGCACGATTCAGGCGATCGAGCCATCTGAAAGTCACGCTAGATGCGAAACGATTCTATAGATTGTGTCCGTGCAGGCATGGCAAGAATGGGAGTGCTACACCTATGTATGTATATATGTGTGTGTATTTGCGTAACGTGCTGCTAAGTACATACACATAAGGTGGTCGGGCAGTGTTTGATGACGTAGTTGATAGTGCGCAGAGGTGCGGTCATTTGAGCGGTAAAAGTGATTCATCAGTGCAAGTTGAAGACAACGATTCATCGTCAAAAGAAACGTGCGGCTGAACGTGTCTCGTGCAGTTGTCGCGCTCTGTGTGTGCCACGTTGGTGACTGCTCTCTTTGTTTTATTATCGTCTGAGCTCGAATTCATGCTCTTGCGACCGTAGCATTTGATATCGCCAAGGGACGCTTATGCAAAGGAGTAGACTCAATTCGAGGGGAGACATTTGTGGAGAATTCTCATGAAGTAATACGCTTGAAAGAAAAAAAAAAAACTTGAAGGGGCGGGACTGTATTCGAGAGGGATTGAATGAAGCAGATACCCCATAGGGGAAGGGCATTGAATCGAGATTTATTTTGTAGTGCATTGCAGTTTGGCCTGTGGATTTCACAAACTGTACACTGGAAGCCGAGGTAACTCCCCTTCGGTTTCCTTCTGTCCGGCTTCCCCATGCCTTTCTTTCGACAGAGAAAATTGTAAAGTTTTTTTTCCTTTTATGTAAGTTTTTTTCAAACTTTCATTGGTTATTGCCAATGAATTTTACGTGGCTTTCCGTTTCTTTACGTGGTAGTTCAGCGACTGTATTGAGGCCCCCGCAGCTTTTAAACTTAAAGTGAGCTAGCTTTTCACCGCTTAAGCGATGCTTGAATTGTTTTCATTTGCTGTATTTTAGATGTATCGGTTTTAGGGTAGTGACGAAAGGTTTGCTATGTGATTGCGTTTCGCCTTTTACAGCAGTTATGACCGTGGGCAGTAACGGTTAAGGAATTAGGCCACCGTACCATAATATTTTCCTTACAACTATAAATAAACAAATTGCAAACTAAATAGACGTAGTTTTAATGTTAGAGCGGTCATTTAGCTGCATAGTTCAAAAACATTGCTTTATCTTATATTGCCTTTCACTGTGCACTTGTTTACATTGATGGTTATGCAGACGCGAGTAGAGTAAGAATTCAACACTAAAATGGCTGTAGAGCGGTTTAATTTGATCAATAATTGGCCACAGTTATTTGATTTAATCGATAATTGATCACAGTTATTTGATTTAATCGATAATTGGTCGCAGCCCTTTGATTTGATCGATAATTGCTTCATCTTTTAATTGACTTAGTTGATCATGCATGTCAGAAGCAACTGCAAAGCGCTGGCCTTAATTCTGTTCCCCTTCGTTTTCTGTTTTTTTTTTTTCATATATTAATCTAGAACATTGAGTTGGATTCGTAGGTTTCGTCTGCAGGTAGTAAAAGCCGATTTGATTGGTCCGAAATTTTTTTGCTGGGTATATACAATAGAAACTGAAGGCCTTATTAAGTGTTAGCTGCCAGTAGTTTCGGTCTTATTTCTGAAATCGCCTACCAAGAGAAATAAGTGCATTCGAAACAATGGTCTCCGTGCTCTGTGCTCAACCTATAGTCGTTTTTATTGCTGCTTCTTTTTTTTTCTCATTTCCATTCAAACTCCCTTTGCTCTCGAGGAACAGTTTAACCTTAATTCATCCACAAGTTTTTTTAAAATTTGTTTTGCTTTAAAAAGATGCGTTGAAGGGTTGAAATGTCGACAAGTCCAGTGGGGTTGGTGTCGTACACGCAGGATTACTTCTGGACCGAGAGAGGCACAGATATGGTGGGACGCGGTTCATTTGGCCAGGTATGTCACATCTTTTATTTGTTTGGCTGACCGTATGTGTGCTGTTGGCTTTGTTTGATAATTTTTGATTCAGACTTTGACCAGCCAAATTAGAATTCAGTTATTTAATGATGATCCTCATATACGAAGTAGCGAGAACCAGATGAGAAATGGCGAACTCGATGAAGTCGTGATTCTCTTTTGTATGTTTCCTTTGCTTGTATACTCACGTTTTTTAAATATCGCAGCTGTTTTCTCTGACAGTTTTTATCATCGATGAAATGAAATGTGACCTATAGCTTTTTTGTTAATCGCATTTGGTGATGAAAGTGACTATTGCTTGCAGCCTTAGTATCTTTAAGTTTTAGGTGCACAAAGGGAGACATAGAGAGACTGGCGAATTTGTGGCAGTGAAGACGTGTGAGACGAGAGATGATTTAGCACATCAGCGCGAAATTACACTTCTCCGAAGCCTCGACTCCCCCTATATCGTCAAATGTCTCGCTGCCCAGCAGGTTGCTTACCATTTCAAGAGACGACTTTCCTAGGTTTGTGGCAGTGAAGACGTGTGAGACGAGAGATGATTTAGCACATCAGCGCGAAATTACACTTCTCCGAAGCCTCGACTCCCCCTATATCGTCAAATGTCTCGCTGCCCAGCAGGTTGCTTACCATTTCAAGAGACGACTTTCCTAGGTTTGTGGCAGTGAAGACGTGTGAGACGAGAGATGATTTAGCACATCAGCGCGAAATTACACTTCTCCGAAGCCTCGACTCCCCCTATATCGTCAAATGTCTCGCTGCCCAGCAGGTTGCTTACCATTTCAAGAGACGACTTTCCTAGGTTTGTGGCAGTGAAGACGTGTGAGACGAGAGATGATTTAGCACATCAGCGCGAAATTACACTTCTCCGAAGCCTCGACTCCCCCTATATCGTCAAATGTCTCGCTGCCCAGCAGGTTGCTTACCATTTCAAGAGACGACTTTCCTAGGTTTTATTCACAACGAGTTGTAGCATGAATCTCCTATAATAATGCAGAAGCTGTTAATGTGTCACGCGGAGAACTTGTGGATCATGAATCATAACTAAATTTGGTCATGATTGCTTTGTGGCGTGCACTTTAAAGTACCTATGAGCAAAAGTATCGCGATAGTTCAAAATTTTCCACTTCGCCCCGCTCGCACTAGTTAAATTATTTCCGATCCGTTCCGCTGGTCTCAAATAAAGTTTCGCTTTGCTTCAGAAGAAAACTTCAGTCGCTTTACAGTTGGAAAGAAATTTTTTAAATGGACACTTTAAAACTTTTTCAAACATAACACCTGCACCAGAAAATCAGTAGGTGAGCTGCAAAAAATATAACTTGAAAAATATTGATGGAAAGGGTATTTTTGTGGGCATTTAAGTTTTTTGGTATTTTTAAACGATAATGCGAAGATTTTTTAAGGAAATCTTTTTATTTCCTGTGCATGCGTGGAGATAAATCATTGGTTAAGCCACGTTGCCACGAAAGGCTCAAACATGTTTTTTTTCGGCGTCCACTGGTTTGCGAATTATGATATTTTCAGATCGTTTACACGCGCTCGCTAGGGGGATGGGGCGGTGACCGCATCAGTGTGGTACTAGTAGCAGTTCTTGAAGTAGATCTGTGGTGTTTCTAACAAATAGCAAATAAAGTACAGACTGCATGTTGCGATCTCAACCGGCATTGACTAGTTGATGCAATCCAACCGTTGATATTGATTTGTTTTCAGCTAATCGACGGGAGCGGTCGGTCGGCGATAATAATGGAGCTGGCTGAGAGTAATGTACGCGACGAGTTGAACAAGGCAGAGAATTATTTCGGTCTTTCGTACGATATGCTTATACTGCTCATCACCCATCTCGGTTTGGCACCTCTTTATTTTAATGCTTCCATGAAATGTTTTCTCGTCGAATGGCATGGAATATATCTGTTGCATTTAAAAGTAGAATTGACAATGCTCTAACACTCAATAACGCTGCACAACAGCGCTATTCTGTTGCGACTAAAAACGCAGCGTACCTATGTCGCAGAGCGCTGTGAACGTTCACCTGCAGCATTTAACGCTTAAATTTTGGCTGCAATAGACAAAGCTCATGCATCTTGGCAGTCTCTTTTCGTTTTCCGAGTAGTCTTTTTTTGTTGTTGATGGCACACGAAGCTGTATAATTTTGTTTTGGCTTTGGTAAGTACCATTCAGTTTATTAATGAGGTGGGCATTTTTAACGGTGAACCACTTGGTTTTATTGATATGCATTTGTACTTTTTTTTGAACTGGGCAGTGCAAGTTTTTCATTCCGTTGGTGGAGATCTGTCTGTAGAAATTACGTTTGAGTTTGGAGACTGGGGTTTTAATGGACAGTACGACCAATTAGTCCAGTTGATGCTGTTTCTAAATTGGAAATTCGAGTTCTGAGGCATTTTAATGTAGCAGATTATAGTTATATTCCAGTCAACAGCTTTTTTTCACTCTTCTGCTTTTTATCTTTCGTTTTTTTATAAACCAGGGACTGGAGCTATTGGAGGGATAATCTGACCAATTCGTATAGTTAACGTTTTTCGTTTTTTTTTTATACGAGAATTCGGCTATTAAAGGATAATATATGAGAAGCGATATTAGATCATAGGTTCAGCTGCGCTTACGTTGTGGGAAATTGTTAAGGAAACTCAAGAAAGCGATATGGGAAAAGATAACGTTTGGTTGCGCATTGACGTCTGCCATGGTTGTTGCAGGGGGATGGCCGTACTAGATGTAGAAAAACGTCTTTCCTCCTTCGCCTCTTCTTATCTTTTTCTACGTCCCTCGCCTCCTGTTGTCGTTCTCTTCGCCTTCTGTTTTGTTTTCAGTTTGATGTTTACCTAGTTAAAGCGTAAGAACATTATAAAACCGGATTGTTCAGAAGGTGTGCGACGAACACAGCACTTGGATTCTGGCTCAGTGGACATTCAGAAGGTTTTGGTTAAACGATCTGAAACCACATTGTGCTGTATTCTTTTTATTGAATGCCAAATGAATTTCAAGTGCAATTTTCAGAGCGTGGTTTATCGTATTTGAACGCTAGGATGGTAGCACATCGTGATCTAAAGCCGGCAAATATTCTCATCTGCCATTCTTGGGATGGGTAGGCATTTTTCTCTCTTTTAACGAACAATGCAAATGAGGCAAACAGTTTCATCCCGTTTGTTTCATCTAGCGAAATGATCACGAAGTTTTCGAGGATTGGGGTGCATATGTGTTACGAATGTTGTAAAACATTTGTTGCATAGAGCTGGCTTTATTGAGAGGACGGTTGTGGGAAGAGGAACCACTCACTCGTGTTACGCACGTTCAAGCGAAATTTTCATTAAAATTGTGTCTCCATCAGTTTTTTTTTAATTTCGTAAAGTACACAGCAATTACGTGACGTTTGCTTGAGCATTATTTTTGAGGTGAGCGTTTCAGAAAAGATAATTCTTTCTGAGAATCCGACCCAAAAAGAACGGTCTGCTCAAGACAGTGTAATTCCCATATAGTTTCCGGAGAAAATGCAGGAGAGCTGTAGTCAGTGAAAATTATGTTTTTAGGCGTATTACACTAAAAACATTGCGATATTAATAGTTTTTGACTTCGTTCCTAAGGGCCAAGCTGCGGGACATATATGAGTTATCCTTTTTAAGGATGGTGTTCAAGCTTTGTGATTTCGGTGGCTCTCGTAAAATAGACAGTTCTACACAGCCTTTACATACGATATGCGGAACTCCTGGATATCTGGTTTGTTCACCTGAATAAGTGACTCATAATATGTAATTTTTCGTCGAAACACTTTCATATATGGAAACTATGCCAAGTTTTGTCTTCTTTACTTTCCACACACTTTCAGTATCATTTTTGAGCTTAACACCTTCTCCATCTCTGCTTATCTCCGTCATTTTCCCTAGTTTCGAGATGTACTTGTGACCTCAACTTTCAGCTGGGTGGGTTCTTCCACCCTTTTTTAACTCTGTTTTCCGTATTTCTGAGCCAGCTGCTGCCTCAGTCCGAAATCGGGATGCGACCTAAAGTGGAGGGGTTGGCTAGTTTATGCTTTGTATAATGCTGATTAAGTTATTTGAGCGATATATTAGAATCTTACCACTTCTTCGTCGTGTGTTGTACGAAAACTGATTAGAATAAATGTTTGATATTTGAACGGAGCTATTCAAATCAGGAGCCATTGGGAGAGTAGTATGCCTTGGATCGGATAGCTGAAGAGGGCATGTAGCAGGTGGCAGTGCTGTCTGTTTTTCGCTGCAGAACTAATATGGCCACTGCTGTCTATTCCCTCGTTCTCGACTTGTATCCATTCATTTGGGAATGTGATAGTGTTGATATGAAAATTAAGACTGTCCATTTACAGAATGAGTATACGGCTGCTAATTTGGCGCGCAATTCTCGTGCTTTGACGTACACGAAGGACGAATGTGATCTGTGGTCTGTGGGATGTACCATTTTCGAGTGCGCTACCGGTCGACTTCCGTTCCTTCCTGCTAATGGTCTGTTTGTGTGTTCTTGTTGTTCTGTGCTTATTTGTTGCTTTTGTTTTTCTTTTTTATTCGATTATAATCTTCCATCCATAACAGTTTCTTCTTGTAGTTTGTGTGGTTCTCGCATGTTACACATTTTAAATGAGCTCAGCATTGTGCGATCGTTGCACGTAAATTGTTAATACTGAAGTTCGAGAAAACAGGTTTCTAATTCGTTTAAGGAACGATTAAAAGAGCCCATGATGTTCCCTGGGGTTATCCCTTCTTTCTCATCCATGTTTGGTCCCCTTCGTATGCTGGTTGCTCCACTAATTTCCTCTCTCTATACTGTTCTTAGATATTTGAATAATTTGAGGTCCTGCTGACAGTGCAGGAATGCACAACATGATGGCGTGCAGGCCACCGGACGTGGTGTGTGGGCACACTGGTGTCGATGGAACGTTCATATGGAGCAGAGAACTGCCGCAGGATAGGTGCTCTTATCCTGAGTAAGTTGACCACTTTTTTATTTGACAATTGCTTGAAGCTCATAAAGTGAGATAACTCGCATCCCTTTCCCACTCTTCCTCCTCCGTTCATTGAACTGTTCGTTTCCACCCAAGCTTAAACCCATTCGTTGGCCTAGATTTCTTGATCATAGCATGCTTTCGGTACGATTATTGGCTACTAACGTAAACAGCACTTCCAATTGGCCTGTTAATTCTCTCTGATGCAAGCGTGAGCGAGGGGAGAGGGAGAGGAGTTTGCTCTCGTCTTCACTTCTGCTATCCAAGCGTTCTTTAGTTCTGCACAGCAAGCACGCATTTGCGCCCCTCCCCCCTCCT
>JPKZ01003185.1:4217-25101 GCA_000803305.1 Toxocara canis
GGGGGGGGGAGGGGTGGGGAGGGGGAAGGAGGGAAAGGAGTGCAGTCTAAATTTTTCCGTATATTGAAAGGGAGGTTCCCTTCAAAGGGGTCGCACAAGAAAGGAGTGGATATTTCGTCGAGTAAACGACGATGAATACAACAGCAGTCAACAATTGTTAAGAAATAAGCTTCGAGGCTTATCAACGAGGCAACGAAATTATTGCACTGGTAATGGTGAGGCGCTTAATGCAATCGTATCATATGCATCTCCTTAGATGCTTCTCCATTTCTCATGTCATAATTGTACTACCTAAGCAAATCTCTCTATAGACTGAAGGTGCTGCATTGTTTTAAGTCATCTTAAGCGTATCGTACGCTACTGTGTTTCAAGGAAAACAATTTTTGTCTGTCGAAAAATTCGGAAGAAATAAGTAGGTGCTGCTGAAATTCAGGAATGAACATACAGCATTAAAAAGACACAAACTGAAGGGACTATTCAGAGGATCGATACAACTTCAAGTGCATCTTTTAACCAACACGATTATTACTTCGTAGTATCTACAAATAAAGGATACACAATGGAGATGGTGAGGTATTGGTGCGTGCCAACATTTAATATAATAACATTTTGAAGGGAAATTAAAAATTCGAAAAAATTATCTCAGGAGCAAAATTTTCGGCACCTTTAGCGCTCTTTTGTACACGTCGAAATTTTCACTGAAAAGACTTCTGCGAAAAATTAACTTTCTATACCCCCCGCCACATTTTCACCATCAGTCTTGATTTTATCTTTGAACGTCAATTACACACGTCCTCACATAACTTGCAACGTTATAGTGAACACTTATGCGCTTTGGCAAGTTTACAATTTGTAAAGCACGCTGTGACGACGTCGTATCTGTTAGTTTATCACATGTGTGCCTATCCATCTGGTATTTTCGTCTTAAGAATCGCTAAAGCTAGAGTTGTGAACTTTGGCTGGTCAAATCTCTACCCCAGATCACTCACCTCCTATACTCAACTTCAAAGCAATTCATTGATGACAAGGGAGGTTGCCGGGTTAAAGACCTCATTAAGTGGGTCGCAGGAATACGCATACCTTCATCGATGAGGGATTTATAGAAGCGTTTCTATAGATTAGTAGAAGTTGGGATTTTCGTCTTTGTCAATAGTTTCGGTTATTGCCAAAGCACATATCGTTCCGGCTTCTGAGGCGTATTTTCATTCATTGGTATTCTAATTTGCATATATGATTCAGATGAAACATGTCATATCTATAATTGTCGCTTTTAACAATCCAAGTTCACTCATTTCATTTTCAAATCGTCCAACCAAAATCATCGTTCACCGTTTGCTTAACATAATTTGGGCTCTATTGTCAATATTGATGTTATTTGAACTGTGCTTTTCAAAGTTGTCTCAAATTTTTGATGCATCGGTGATTGCTGAAACGTTTCCAAAAGCAAAAGTAACGGATCGCCTCGACGGCGTTTGTATCACTCAAAAATAGTCACATCATTCGATAGTTTTATATATCTAACAACTAAGGTACTAAAATTAAGGCGTCTATTGAAGCGAGATAAATAATTTAAATGGAGTTTACGTAAACTTAGATTACGACGGGAGAGTATATATGTATATATGGGTCATGTGAATCATGGTTGAAGTAGTGAAGTATAAAACATCGTTTGTGATGACACTCATTTTTGGCAACCTTATTTAAAAGCTTTTGAGACCAATGACTGTTGAGATCACTTAGTGATACGACTATGGCCAAACTATAAGCGAGATAGCGGGGCGAAATAGGCAAAAAGTGCTCTTATAATAACTGCATCGCCTCATGTTGCAACGTCGGTCCGAAACGGTATCCATGCGTGGATGGCAGCGTTGCGCTCTCGAATCCGTCAATCACAATTAAAAAATAACTATGTGTGATCGCGTTTGTGCGCACTCTAAAGGCTCCCATTCATTTGCTTCTGTGCGATATTTCAGATGTGCAGTGCTGAGTTCTTCACCTTTTCACCGATGTAGTTTATCGTCATTCATCTGTACCATCTCTGTGCCATCGACAACCTTCTACTTTTAAAGTTTGTTCTCCATCTGTTCCAAGTGCACATATCGATGTCAAAAGCCTCCGAAAGACAAGGTAGGGGGTTGGAAAGAGGCATTTTTCAATCTGGTCAATTATTCTCAGAGTAGTCATCAGTTCAAAAGCTATTCAGCCAGCCATCTTAACGACTCACACCCCCCTGGTCTCCATGGGGTTTTATGTCCTAAAAACTTTAGTAGTGTCATCGGAATGTCTCTATCAGTTTTGCTAGAAATTTTGTAATTTGAGGCCAATAAGTGGGAGTGATCATCCATAGCGCAGTTGTTTCGTCTCTCACAATGCAAGTCAAAGGAAGCTAGTTGCTCTCGAGCAAGTAACAGCATCGACACTATTTATAAAATTTGCTTCCGGAAAACTCTCAACTGAAATTCTTTAAAGAAAAAATGCATTATCAGCGCTGAAAACGTCGAAATGTTTTGCATTGTGTCCAGGAACTCGGATTTCTCATAATCTGCTTAATCTCTCGATAAGTTATCGTTAAAAACAACTAAGTTTTTCTATTCGATCTATTCGAGAAATTTCGGATACAACATAGATCTTTCGATCTCTAGATGGACGGCGTTTTTGTTTTTTTCAGAAGAAGAAGAACGTCGACTGTAAACGCTACTCGATAGTGCTTTGATCGTGATACGATAAGGATTGGAAATGACGTTTTCGGGAAAACGCTAACTGTCACAAATGAATGATCGGTGCGTGAATGAGGTCGACTCGATCGACCCTTTGCGATAGGGTTGGCCGTGAACGTTCGAATGGCACTGCCCAACGAACACCGCATTAACGTCCATCCTACCCATTAACGTTGTTATATCCTCATTCCTTATTCGCAGCCGTCTTTCTTTGGCGACAATACTATACGCTTTTGACTTGATCTTGCTTATTGGCTTCTGAAGTCAAATTCAAAAGTCGTCCTGTGCAACGAACACATGCGATTCATTTACGAACAAAGGCTACTTCATTCAGCTTATTGAAATTCGAGACAAACTTCTCTGAGTAGCGTTCTGGAATCTGTGAGCTTCATTTCATATCTCATTCTTACTTCATTACTAACATCGAGTTGATTTGTTAAAACAATCAGACGTACAAATAGCTTACAAAAATTATCTGCCAACATTTTGTGGCATCGACGAATTACGCTATTAACTTCTAAACGCCTTGCTTCTTATTTCTTCTACGAGCTTCATCTCGATTTCCGCTAAAAACAATAAGAAATGGGTACGGTAAGCGCCATTGTGGTCGTTTGTGTACTGCTTATTTCGGCGGCTGTGACACTCATTCTAATTTTAGTGACAGTACCTTCGGATAGTGAGGATCCGAACGAACAACCATCCACCTTTCAACCTTATTCACATACAAATCGCGCTTATGAGATCCATTTACCTACTCGTCATTCATCCCCTTCTCCCGTCGACAACAACTCATCCGTTTCTGCAGTGCATAATGAAACTATTAGCCCTCTAGATTCACCTTCTATAGCTGGACCAGAGATGGTTTTAAATTCTTTGAATTCAACTGCCATCAAAACGCCTAGTGAGGAGCCTGAAGCTTCGATAATAACGCAGAAGCCAAAGATGATTGCAAGTGAGCATTCGACGACAACGGTAAAACCACTTACTGCATCCAAATTTATCGCTAAAACAACCACGACGTCCTCACTACTGCAAGTTACTGGCGAAATAGCAACTACAAGAAAACGCGACTTTGTTACACTAACGTTGAGATATGAAAGCAAGCTGCAACATGCTGAGCTGAAATCAAAAGCTCGAAAGATCGACATGGATGGGGTCGAAACAAGTAAACTAGAGCTCGAACGAGAAGTAGGCCTGCCACCGGAGCACAAGATCATTGGAATTGCTTTCGAGCACGAGCTCCTCTATGTGGGTACCACCGACGGTAAAATCCGAGTATGGAATCCAGCGACCGGCGAACAGGTAATTAGCTCTCCTTCTTCAATCATGAAAGTGTTTCCAAATTTTAGCTCATACAGAGAGGGAAAAATGCTAATTTTAGAGAAAACTGATGACAGTTTCTTTTAAGCATAACGAATAATTAAGGAAAGTTAACGAAAATTTTGAAAGCGCTTCAAGTGTTCGTAGTTGCTACAAATTGTGAATCGTTGTCGCATTTTTAAATCGTCGCTTTTGGCAATTTTTCACGGTGATTGAAAGAAAATGTATGCACTTTCCTATTAAGCAGCTGATTAAATGATTAAATGATTAAATGATTTAATGATTGAATGAAAATGATTAATGATTAAATGATTAAATGAAAGATTGCCGATGGGAAATGCCATTTTTAACGATTGCTAACTGCGGATGTATTGAATTGAATTGAATTAACTGAATTGAATCTTGTTTCTTTTTTGCTTTTTTTGTGATCGTCGAAGCAGAGAGCCCTTATTCAAGTTCTTGAGTGAGTGATCTATCATATTACTGGATAGAATGTTTTGCGAAATTGGTATCCAGAAAATTAGATGCTATTTAAGAAAGTTGTTGCGATTATCGCAGTATTTCAATTTTGAAGCCAATTTTGGCATGGTAAAATAACCGAATGAAATGAAAGACTATATTTCAGCCTCTTTCAAATTCTCCCTTTCTCCCTCTCCTCTTTTCCTCTCTGTCTTCCTCTCTCCCCTCTCTCTACCTCTGTGCTCGCAACTCAGCCATTCGCTCATACCTTGAGACTGTTGACGTTCCTTTTTTGTAAGCGAAATTTTTTGAAAAGTTTCTATAAGCAAAACGTTGGTGATTCACCGATCAAGCCAGCCGCTGTTGGCGAACGAATATTCAAATTTTGTGCAACCAGATCATTCGTTCAGATCTCATACTAAAGAGTGGCTTTTGTGCTATCCATTCAAGTATTTAAAGTGACCAAATAAAAATGCATGCAAATTTCATTCACCTTTAATGGGTATATTTTCCGCAAAGCTCAGTCGAAAAAAAAACTGATTTGAGAATGAAACGTCAACTATAAATTATAAAAACGAAATTTCGTGAATCGGGCATCATTTAATAATTATAATTATGAAAAAATTTCGTGCGCTAAGCAAGACAGACAAAAACGTATGCAAACGTTTCAGGGTATGATAAGTTGAAAGCACAACACAGACAGACACACGCATACATCAGCACAGATATAATGTCACCATGAAGTTTTTTACTAATGCATTTATGCAAATGCGCATTGAAAAAAATTTCGATGATTGCCTCAAAAGATTTGATCGTCGCTTTTGACTGTTGCATTTCAGTTATTTAAATTGCAGACTTCGGTCTAAGAAACGACAGAGACTTCGATCATTCAAAAGAAAAATCGTTTAATATCGCTAACACCCATACCAAGTGACTTTAGAGGTGTATATCGATGTTGCTGAAAAAGTTGCTAATGTTGTCGGCAAGTCTGCTGACGTTCACTATCAATTTAGTGCTATATGAAATGTTGACAACGATACAACGAAACCTCATACAGCCGACCGCGGCGCGAATTTTGCATGTGCTCAAAAGATGCCCATAAATGCCTAAACCCCAAATATGCTCTCAAAACATTGCAATTTTATTTCAAACTCAGCCTAATACATTACACTTTAACAAAAGAATGTAAGCTGTGAAGGATATTTGCGGTTTGCTCGAAATTGCGATGGGGGGTTCTGCGAACAATTATTAAGTTAGGTTTCGAGGAAAAATCTATGAACGACTGAGGTTGCGAACTCTGAACGACAACTTCGCGGGGGTCGACTATACAAAAAGAAGTAAGTAGAACGATCAGTATTACGCACTCAAAAGAACGTTTTTACGTTGTAAAGACTGCACGTGCGTTTGAATGAAATGAAATAAGCGATGGTGCTAAATGCGTAAGCATCAAAGATGAAATACACCATTGCACATATACGACTGAATGCATATAAACGTGCGACAACAAAAAAGCACAATTGCAATCCAACTTCTGCAAGCGATTTGCGTGTGTGTGACTTGTGTGGCTTATTGTCGTGATTCGCTTGTGTTCCATGCATGAAAAATTTCTATTCGGAAAAATTATTGTAGATATGCTGATTTCTACAAAATAATTTAGAGATGTTAACGCTTAATTCAGCTAATGAATTCAGTAGCAAACTAAACAATTTTTTAAAGATTTAGTTTGTGCTTGCACATTTCATTATCACAAATCGCCGAAGCTTCACTTACATTAAGCAGGGATGATGGTTTCTTTTGAGGCATTTGATAAGATCTTTTTTTTTTGAGCTATTGCCTATTCAAAGTAGTTAAAGAGCGTTCGCCTGTCACAACAACGATCTATTTTATTTGATAACGAAAAGCGCTTAAAATGCATAGGAATCATTAAGCTTCAGGCAAGAAATCGACTTAAAACATTAATAATGATAAGGTTACATTTTAGACTTGTGTTAAAATGTTGCGTTTTGGCACGGATATAATGAAAATCATCTTTATAATAGTGAAAGTTTTCTTTATGATAGCAAAATTTTCATTTACAATATTGAAATGAAGATTGTTGTCGACATAAAGAAAATTGTTGTTGTTTTTTGCTTTCAGAAACATTTTAACACAGTAACTACAACACAGTAATTTTAACAAACATTTTAACACAGTAACTACAACACAGTAATTTTAACAAACATTTTAACACAGTAACTACAACACAGTAATTTTAACAAACATTTTAACACAGTTACAGCAAAATTTATACTTAAAAGTGTGCCACTGAACGAACACATTTGCGAGCGTTGTGCATACATCAGTCGTCTTTCACTGAATGCTTTTGGAGTTTTTATTTTTTTTTGCTTCGATTCTTTGACGCATTTAACAAAAAAAAAAAATGTTCTTTAACATATATCGATAGCGCACCGATTAAAATTTGCCGATACGTTTTGGGGTGCTCCCCGCTGCTCGCATCCAACAAACACTTCCGCACAGTTCGAGATCAGCGAAAACATTAACGCGCACAATCGTAAATTATTCGATGAATGGAAATTTGTCCAACAATTTTGGCAGATGTGTCTAATGAAGTCATAATTTTGAATGATGCATTTTTAATTTAAGGTTGAAGAGCGGCTGCTCGGCGAAAAAGTCGATCGCTTAGCGGTGACAGAAAATGGGCAAGTAATAACCATAAACGGACAACAAATCTCATTGTACGACGTCAAAGTGCGACGTTTCAATGCAGAGATTCCTTTCCGAGGAAAGGCGATCACCATTAACGGCTCTGATGTAAGCAAGCGCAGTTAGCAGCTCCTCTATTTCATTACCTCAAGCTCCGAGTCCTGCAGCGAATGTTAATACAAGAAGCTCTTTTTTAACAACCTTTTCCGTCATCTGGCACATGATTCACAAAGCGATATGCGAAGGAAATCCCTAAAAATAATGGCTTCTTTTCATATCAGCTGATAATTGCTATAGACACAATTGTATGAAACGGATGCTAATCTCGGTTGATTTCTTACAGCTTGATTTTTTAAAGCAACATTTATTGAAAGAGTCGCGAAAAGAACGGTTAGTGAAAAGCGTGAGTGGAAAAGAGCACTGCCGGCCAACTCGAAGGAAGCATTTAGAGCGGATCTGACTGGCGCAACGATCGCACCATTCATTATATGGCAGTCAACAGAGGCATATGGATATCAGCTGAACTGCGTTTGGTTGAGTAATCGCAATTGACTGAAGGCAGTTAACTTAGTGGCTGACGACCAGCAGCCACATCTCGCAGAGTTTGCATACTAGAATACGAAGTAGGCGACAGCAGCGGCTGTTCGCCGGTCGGCATCATATACATAAGTGGTTGGTAAGTGAATGAGTAAGTAAACGGAAAGATGAAATAAGCTTGTTGCATAACAAATGATTTAACAGCATCTGGCGTTGCGATTTCAATTGATCGTTGATATTTGGTTGATTTTCGTTCTTAACAACGTTGCGAGTTTTGGCATGAAATACGATATCCATTGACGTCATAGAGATGGAGCGGGTCAAAGTTAAGCAGCAAGTCATTCCACTGTCAGCTCATCTAATAAGTCCAAAATACTGTCTTGTGGGTAATATATTGTGCCTATCGAAGCGAAAAAAATAGTTCAGTTTGCTTCATCGAGGACCGAGATGGGGCAACATTTTATTATCACCGTTGTCGGTGTTTTGAGAACGGATCTGACGTCTTATCCGATGAGGAAATGAACATGATTATCCCAGACATTATTCATGGTCCATTTGCACTCCCACAGTCAGTAAGCTTGCTGATATGCTAGTCACATTTAGTGCAGAAAACTGGCCAGGCATTATCACCTCTGTCGCAACGATACCCGAAAGGATTCGACCCCATGACTTCAACCATTGACAGACCGTTTGTTTGCAATTTGTCAATCGCGTGACTTTCTGTAGCACTATATCACTGTTCGTTTGCTTTCTTTATGGAAAACATATCGCTCGATCTAATTAATACAAACGGGTGTACTGTGACTGAGAGAATAAGTAAAACTGGAGTTGTTGAAATCAACAGATAACAACTGTTATCAGCTTTTCCCCGCACAATTTTTTTCTAAAATTGCAAACCTATGCTGAGACTTACACAATTCAGCGCTAAACCTTTTCGTCGATTATACTTATCGTACCTTTCCCCCTGAAAAATGTTGCAGCATTTGCTGGAGTGCATGATCGTCTTCATTTGCCGATTGTTCTCAATAGCGGAGAACAGCAGACAATAAGAGCGGAACAGATATGGAACAAGTTAGTCGTCACTTCCAGGTTTACGTTCTCTCGAAGTCGAATGACGCAATCGCTGTGCTCAACGATCAGCTTCAGCTAAGTCATCAGATTCACTTCGTTAACGATGCCCATGATACGTGCAATTTTATTTTGGCATCACGTCAGTTCCTGTACGTCAGCTGTCAGAGTGCAATCCTCAAGATCACTAAGGTACGTCACTCACTTGTACACTATCGGCACAACGCTATGTGCATAAGGCGCTATGCATTATTAGAACAAGGTAATAAACAATATAAGCATAACGCTCTAGACACTGTGAACATAACCCCTGAGATATCAAGCGCACAATCTGTCAGTTATTATAAGCATAATGTGCCAGACATGAGCGTAAGGCATTGAATATTATGAACATAAGGCGTCAGACATTACGCACATATGGGCGCATATGTGGTGTTTTTGAAGTGTACATTAAAATGGCTTCTTGTTTCTTTACCAAACAGACACTTTTCTTAATGCGTTTTTCAAGTGAAGACAACGAAGTATTTGTACCGGTACAGATTCGCTTAATGTGTCATTTTTCCTACGATCAATTTTTCATCGTCATAGTGGGAAACCATCAGTATACTTCCCGTAGGAAGTCGCCGCCAACAAAAATGGCACTTTCAACGTCGATCGCGCGTATAAATGCTGCAGTGCTTCACTCTGAAGACCGACGTCTTTAGAATGTGTCGCACCATCAGCAACCATTTCTGAACCAGCTAAACAATTTACGCATCGATGTCCGACGCATTTTATTCGTCCGTTCGAAAGTTGTATAGATATCTTTTGATATTTGAGAAGGATATGTAGGTGAAGATACCTTAATAGGTTCCATAACCGTATATACATAATTTTTTGAGAAATGTTATAGGTGATTGGTTACACGCTAATTAAGATGCACAAATCATGCTTATGACAGCACAATATTTCCGCGACGATATGAGTGTGATGTTTTGAATATTTGATAAATGGGGATTTTGATTTTTTGTTTTGATCAAAATATTTATGTGGAACAATGCGATATCGATCTGACCAAATCGCGCTATCAACCGTATGATCGTTCGTATTCGACACGTCACGTTATGCACACA
This sequence comes from Toxocara canis, assembly GCA_000803305.1. NCBI lineage: Eukaryota > Metazoa > Nematoda > Chromadorea > Rhabditida > Toxocaridae > Toxocara > Toxocara canis. The sequence goes on from JPKZ01003185.1 coordinate 14,134, forward strand.
CATTATGCATTCAAAGGAATCGCAATGCATGCGCATGCTCATCTAGTTGTTTGCATAACAAAGATATCGTTGTACTAGATATCGAACGCTGCAAGTAATTACTGCCAGAAAACTCGATCGTCTATTATTGTTTGAAAACTTTGCATAAAGAATGCAGACAAAATAATGACGTTTACTGAAGTTTTCTGGCGGGTAAGCAAATAGATTCAGAGGTTTCTTTTTTTAAGATTACCAAAGCATATGCGTGTTTTCAAGTGCACGTATCGGGAATTTTGTTTACAGTTCGATAATTAACTCGATAATTTATGTTGTATTGCGTTCCAAAACTTTCGAGAATATTTTGATAATTCTGAATGCATACATCAAAAAAATGGAAAAGATGATGGAACAATGGAACAGAAGAAGGAAAAAAACGAAGTGGAAACGAAAATTGAACAATCTCTTATGCATGGTGTATTTGTACTCCGATGATCGAAAAAAGCCAGCCTTGCTCGATCGGCAAGATTATAGCCCAAACTGCAAACTCAGCAATAAATTATGATTATTCATTTGGCATTAACCGTCTCTCCAAAACGACGAATGGAATGGCGGAATTTGATCAGCAAAATGATGCCTCGGTTTTATCTTTATTTGCATTTTATATCTGAATAAATGATTGCGATGATTCCTCCAAATACAAATGGATTTATCACGGACAAAATATGGTGATTCAAATGATAATTATGGAATGATAAATTACGAGTGAACATTCGATAGTGATTTCAGAGTGGTCAAATGATGAAGAGGATTGGAGTGAACAAAGGTACCTTCTCGCTTGGTATTACATTCGATGATCATAATCGTTTAATCGCCGTCGTTCGTGGACAACCATTGCTTAGGATATTTCAGGTTTTCTTTTCACGAATAACTTTCAAATTTACAATCTTAAATTTTCATATTTTCATATCAAAAATTATATTAGCGACCAAATGATATTAGATTTGGCTAGTTCATAGACGTTTAACTAAACAGAGCTATTATATTTACGATGTTCTTTTCCATATTCGTATTTTCTCTAGGTTCAACGTCGGCACTAAATGAATGGCTAATTGTGCTTAGACTAAAAATAGCAACTCCAGTTTCTTCATCTTGCTCTTCATATTTTCGTTATGGTCAGTGGTCGGAAGTTAAGAAAGCGGGTAGACTGCGTTAACCTGGTCGAAGTGTTATTCTATCAGGTTATCGCAGAAGTAGATCGTCGAAAGGGGAGAGAATGAGTGGGAGAAGAGCAGAAGGAATGGGGCGAGCTTTTTAAGATACTTCTCTCTGTTTTCGATGATATTCAAAAGTTTTGCCCTGTTCCAAATCCCTAAATTGTTGTGCTATATGTGATGACAAAATCCTAAACAGTTCGCAATGCTTTCATACAAAAATATCGTGTTTTGGTAGGAATTTCCTTCCTTCCGATAGCTTCGGGTTTTTTCTGGAGCAGTAAAGGCCTTAAGCCAATGACAGCTTTTTTCAGTGATAAGGCGGTTCTGATCTGCAGTTTTCAGGATGATAAGCTGCTATGGAACGCAGCATCGGGTGATGAGGGATCTGCGATTTGGTCCGAAGTGCTCTATGAAGGAACACGATTGCACGTTGTTGATTACCTCGCCAATAAACTTAAAACATTCCGCTATCCACCGGATCTCATCTAATATAATTTGCTCTTCGGATTTTCTAAAGGTCAATTTGCCAACCATCCTCAAACAATACCGCCTCGCCATTTCACTGTTTCCCGTCCGGCTTCCTTTCCAGTTGGCGTTCAACCACAACTAAGCATTGCCGCCTTTGCAAACACATTTCGTGACGCTATCATATGCAACTGACTCAGTTCATCAAGTTTGATATTTGATTACATTTTCTAAACGACTGCATTCATGCTTGCTAAATTATCAGAATTTTAAAAGCTTCATTCAAGACGAAGTGCTTTATTACTTTTTAAATTTTATTACTTTAAAATAAAATGGTTTGTTATTTTATCATTCATTTATTAAATTATTATTTTTAACTTCAAAACAAAACGAGTATGCAGAATTTTCGTTCACTTCAGGAGGTCCCCATCAACTGAAAGCACTGACTTGCACCAAAGAATGCACGAAGCACTTCAGTTGAGCATTTTCTTTTCTTACTTTTCTCCATTTAGGAGAGGTAATTGTTTGTACCACCTATCTCCTAAATGACATCATGAAAATCGTGTGACTGTTTGGTTTTGGCAAAGGTGTTCCAGCACGGACGTTAGGGCCTTCAGAGTATTAAAAAATATCCTGAAGGTTCAAATTTGTCGGGAACGGTGTTTTATTTTTGAATCGAAGGAACGAATATATGAAGTGACCGGCGGCGACCACTGAATGGTGAAATGGCTTCGGGCTCGGCTCAGTTTGTTTTGTTCTCAATTAGCTCGGGAAACTCAACGAAAGTGGTTCACATACAAGAAGTTGCCCGTACGCCTGCTTATATATGCAGCAATACATGTCACAATTGAGTTGTCAAACGAGTGATATTACTCGAGAAATTCGTATATAAGTTGGCAGTTTGTGCCATCATTTGTACACTATTTGACTGTTGTAATTGTAAACACATTTGTAAGCTGATTCACTCATCTCTGTGAACGTGAGCTTTTTGATGAAAATCGCCTGTATAAACAAGTTATTGTTGCAGAAAAAAATAAGTGACAAAAACGAATATACTGCGGTTTGTAGTCTTACAAGTTTTCCATCATCCGAATGATCGACCGGATGCACAAATGTTCGAGGAAGTATTGGAGGAATTTCAGCACCGCTCAAAAGTGCTTTTTAGCGTTTACGTGCATTCTGTCAATGTTTTGCATTTGTAACTGATGTGTTATGGCGACGTCATGTCTGTGCGTATGCGTATTTGTATGCTCGTGTCTGTCTATCTGTTCGATACTTTCAGACGAGGATCTATTGCAATAACGCTTATTGAATTTGATAGCTGTAGTCTGTTTCATACTGTACATAGTTGATTTCAGTTCGATTCACTGACCCCAGAGGGGTGGAGGGGGGGGGGGACGGTTGGGAGGCTTATTAGACACAGAGCTGCTGAAAAATTGCACATATTTTGCCAACGGTAGATCGCATTTCAGGATGCTTGGATTACACGGCAAAATGCTTATGTATGAGATTTCAGTGGGCCGTAGGACCGACAAAAAAGTGAATCCGTTATTCCGTATGCTTTGAAATGTGACTCTAATACTACGTCTTATCGTCAGATTATAAAGCCGGTTGTTTCGATGAATGAAATTGCCATTCACATTTGCTAACAACCCCAGTGAATGTTAAGGCTAAGTGCTTCAAAGTCTAACTGCGGTCTCGTTCAAGGATAAAGTCGTTTCTGCTCAAGTTCACAAAATCGCCTGGGCAATTTGAACGCGGGAAAAATCTATGCGATTGTGTTCAGTCGAATCCTGCGTTCAGTCGTCCCGATTGCCTGTTTTACCGAATCGTACTTGCTTCACTTTTATGTTCCGACTATTTTTTTAAAAATTTGCTTATCGGAATAAATGAAGACGTCACAACGACAGCAACAATAACAACAATAACAACAAGCATAAGATTTGGGGCTAGATTACCGTAAAATTAATGCCTGAACCCCCAAAGAAAGCAAAAAGGAAAATCCATGAACTACCGAAAAAGGGTTAGTGAGATTGCGTTACGGATATGCGAATCCCTAGCGTGAAAAGTAAATATGCGGCAGGGTGTCCGAATAGGATTTGGGATGGCGGTATGGAAGTATGGGTAAGGGTTGCGGTGGCGCTAATCCGTGCGGAAAACATTGCTGCGTCAACGAGCACATCGACTGTTGCGCAACGCACTAACTTGGCACTGCAATCACAACATAACCCCCGATCATGTTTCCCCACCTTTATTCGCTTCCCTTCCTTCCAGAGTCTCAACAAGTCGACCCATATCCACCATTACAGGCCACCTTGCAAACAAGCCCAATCGTGCTTAGCACAAAAATCGCTTAGGAATCCCCTATGATATGTTCCGATTAATGTGTACCATTCTGATTTTTAACAGATGAGGCTAAAATTTAGTTTTGCTGCGTGGGATACGGTAAGAACTTGTAAGAGTTCGATTCAACAAAAGAATGCTGTCAAAATGAAAGAGTCAAATTGAACATTTTCTTGGATGATTTCAAGATGTACACCGTTGGTTTATTGTTGCCGATTGCGGTGCCTCAAAATGTCACTTTTCTAAAGCATTATTTTTTATTGTATGTCGAGAAAGTGTCGATTCTCCAAAGTCATAAATGTGGCAATTTCTTGACGCTCTTAAGAAAAATTGTTAACGGTTAAGACAAATGACAGGTGAGCAAAAAAAAGGCCGGTAAAAATGTAACGCTTTGAGCGACCGCAATCGGCAAAAATAATGGTGCAACAGTTCTCACATTTTACGCACTTTTCTTTTCAGTTTAATGATCGACCGGATCATAATGTTTTCTTGTCAACCTTTTAGCATCACTTATGGATCGATAGTCATTAGGCGTGCAAATGGCAAAAAGAGCCAACTAAACGTTTGCGGAGCTTTCGGGAAACCTCAAAACGTTTCAAATGATAGCAGCATTTTTACTTGTAATTATCAAAGTGCTCTACCCTCCAACCTCCAAAAGAAGCTCATCCTCAATGAGAATTCCTCATAGCAAAAGTTCATTTGATGTCAATGTGCTAACTGAATTTAATTGATTCATGAAAAGCAAAATGATGATGGAGAAAACTGTTATTGTTTCACCACTACGAAACGAACCATAAATCACGTCATTAATTCGGTTGTATTACCTCTGCAAGTGGATTGCTATAAACCTTTGCTGTTCTGGTAGAGATTATGGTATAATCGAAGCCTGACAAAGAATATCTAAAAGTAAAGTACAGTCTATTTACGAAATACCTGGATACCAGGTAGTTGTTTAAACTACACCTTATACCTGGATACCAGGTAATCCAGGTATAAGGTATAGCTTAAACAATTCTCCTCAAGGTACAGTCAGTAATATGCACCCGGTACGTTAAAGACATTTTTCGACGGGTTACATCAGTGGTTGCCAATCGTTTTCAAAATTTAATTTCAAGTTTACGATTATAATAAGCACAGCAAGTCAACGGTGGTGGTGCAATGGTGCGATGGTGCGATGGTGCAATGGTGCAATGGTGCAATGGTGCAATGGTGCGATGGTGCAATGGTGCAATGGTGCAATGGTGCAATGGTGAAATTGTGCGATGGTGCAATGCGGCAATGGTGCAATGGTGCAGTGGTGCCAGTAAAAGGCAGAAAAGGCAGTAAAAGGCAGTCCCCGTTGTGAATAACGAAATCCGAATTCGGCAGAATGCCAAATTTTTCAGCGTTCAATAGATCGCCATTGCCGCCATTGCCATTCGTGGATATAACTGGACCAAAATCAACCTCATTATGTATAGTTGTATTCATCGTAAAGGATCGAACAAGTGGGTGCCTCCGTTTGGATCGGGTGACGATAATACTTAAGAAGTACATTTAAGTGCTTGTTTGGCATAAACCCTGAACAGTTCTACAAACAAAAAACAAAGTTTTTATGGAGAACGTATACTCAATTAAAGATGCATAATATTCGCTTTTTTTTCACAATTTTAGTGACGCGTTTGAAGTAATTAAGAGTACTGCGAAATCCTTAACCACCAAAGATGACGATGTAACCGTTGAACAGTTAACGGTAGCGTTACAGCTTAAACGAAATAAGAAATGCTTTAGCGGTGGCTCGAGGCAAAAGCTATTTGCTGCTCAGCTGAATCAAACATACATTAAAGATTGTTAGTAAAACAGAAAATTTTGATATCATCCACTAAAACAAAACGTTTTGGAATCAGAAGAAAGGCAATCATGTGAGCGTTTGACCAAATCCAGGAAAGAAAGGGAGCTTAAAAGCGAAAATAAAGGGACGCAAGGTGTGCGCTCATAGTTGCATTGTGTGCCGAAGTGTCTTTCCAAACTCACAGCTTACCAACCGCACATCATATTCGTTAGTGAAGCCCTAATGCTATGTTCTCGAAGTTTTTACAAGAGTTTTAGCACAAAGTGGAAAACGCATGCTTTTCTGGAAGCGGACAAACGGCGGTATCGAGTCTCAGCTTTATAAGTTGCATTTTCTTCTTCACTATGGTATAAATAAACCTTTGAAAACCACCCTTAACTTGAAGGTTTATTCACCATACAAATTTATTTCGAACCTCTTACCTAGCAAAATTTGTTTATCTCTAATTTCTCTTCTTTGCTGCAACTCCTTAAGCTTATATGAAACAGTTTGGCGGTTTTGCCCAGCGATCTGTGTTCATTGCTTCACTGGTTCTGAGCACATCCAGTGTTCATTCCACGTTTTACCATGTGTCGCTGCATATGGCGAGTTGTTATGCGGCGGCTGTTGTCGTCACAAAAAAGACAGTATCAATTGTCGTGGTTTTTATCCGTTGCTGCTGGGTCGGATGCCGATAATCAGGCTAATTAGTGAGGAGGTGGAGGGGTTGTCATGTGACTATGGTTGTCGTTGTTCTGTGAGGTCGTAGATGGTGCTTTGGTTTCTACTGTATAGAAGAATTTTTTTTGTTTCTCTAATTTTCTCGCAGATTGTGCTTGGTGGAGTACGTTTCTGCCCAGCTGCTAGTCGTTATTAAGTATTTAGTAAAATTCGGGTGTTTGAATGCATGTAAACTTTTGCCTGATACGCGAAATATACTAATTTATTTGGTAGATGTCATGACGTAATGACAAATCTTTTGAGTTTAATTCGCGAGAGGCTAAAATCGAAATGATGCTTATTAGCGCACGTTTAGGATTTATATCTTCAAGGTTTCGTTGATTAAGGCAACAGTACCGTTTCGGCTGAACGATGGTTTATGATGCGACCGGAAAAAATCGCAGAAAAGCAATCGTCTGCACGAGTGCTAGTGATGGAATGTGGAAGTCCGATAAAAGGCAGCCACCATCCAGAACTAATAGCTGCTGATTTGATGTGTTCCAAGTTGGATAGTAAATCTACAAATGCGTATATGTTTCACTCTCGCAAGTCCATTCGTCAGCGTACTTGGTTTTTTTCACCATTCATAAACCAAATCATTATTTGTTTCCGCTGTCGTACTTATGATATTTCAGTGATCTACGATAAGTAGGAATGGTCGATGAAGAGGGTATCCGGTCAGCAATTTCTGAGCTGGTGCAGTTTCTGGAACCTCAAACTCGACCCGATGTAAGGCATTCGGCAATCGCCTATATCGTCGGTATTTCGGCAACTAATGAAGGATGCGAACTTTTTCAGGTATCACTCACGGTGACTGTTGTGATTCGTAGGCATCATCTGTATTTAGCTGAACGTAGAAGCGGCTCATTTATGCTCCTTTTCATTTCATTTTTACCACACACCACTGGTTTGAATCCTGTAGCGTTGACCGTACTTCCGTAGCCCTGTAGCCATGTGATATACAGAAGCCTACACAAATTTCATTAGAGACTTCCATTGCGTTCGCGAAACGTATAATTGCTTCTGCTAGTACTTACGTAGGTCGCGTTACAGACAACTAACATAGAATGTGTTCGCACATCAGCTCACTTCAGCTGTAATTAAAGAAATTGACTTAAGTGGAAATCGATATCTCACAGTCACACAGTTCAACATTATAGAAATTAACGGGAGGTGAAAGAATTGATGTTTTGCGATATTGGCTCCCACAAAAGACATTTTAAGAAGAGATGCACGGGTCTAGCCTCTTTAGTTGGGAATTTTTTACAGCATGAAATCACGCATGGAATTTAGAGCACATCTTTTAACGGGGGAAAAATCTGGACAAATCTGGACATATTTCCACAAATGGCACCGAAATTTTATCTTCTAAGAAAATTTTTTTAAAGATAATTTTTCCTCTCCAAACCTTAGCTCTTGTAGCGAAAAAGTTTTGAAAATTATCGACAGAGAAATACGCTTGAGTATCGTCTGACACTATCTGGTCAACGGTGCAATACAGAATATTAACGTGTAGTATGTGTTTACTTTATAGAAGAACAACTTCACATTAGGGCGTGCGCTATGTTCATTGTTCGAATCGACTCCGGAAGATCGTTCACCATTGCTATCTGCTTTGACGAACATCGCCTCTGCAGACGCAGTTTGTGCAAATTTTATGATCGAGAATAGTGCACTGGTCGACATTACTGCGAAGAGTTGTCGTGAACGCGGAAACATCGCAACGTTCGCCGCCAAACTTCTTTCCAACCTTTCGCTCCATTTTTCATCTAAAGTAAATATTCGTCACCTTTGATAAATTATTGCGTTTGCTGCCTTCTCCAAGACAGTGTTAACTTTTTTGCGTCTTTTTGTAGCGGTGGGTAGTGTATAGAGTCTGTGTTGAATGTTTGAATCTGAACGAAGTTACTAAGCGAAATATTTTGTTGCGATATTACATATTGTTGCATTTTTGATTAAACAAAAATATTTAAGAGATTGCAGCATTATATCTGTACACTTTCAGAATTGTTATGAGCGAATGCAAAGCTCTCCTATTTTGTTTGCAAGCTGTTTTTTGTTGTTAAACGAGACGACTTAAAAGACTGCAAAAAGCGTTTAGCAGACGATTTGATTTAAAGGTCGTTCAAAAAACGTTTAATAAAATGGACGTTCATCGAAAGTTATTTTGTAGGTTTTATGGAATTCTTTTTTTTTTGGCCAATAGAGGAATAGTTTGGAGCGATCGCTTTAACTTATTCTTCATACCCAAGGTTTTCTCATTATAAAATAATACACCTTTAGAATTGTTTGCTAATAGAGAAATACTTCATCTAATTGATAGCGCAATGACAGAAAACTTCTGTATGCATTATGGAAGTATTATCTTACTTTATAGGTTTTCGAGAGGATCACTAAAGTTTGGGAAAGTTTCGTTACGGATACTATTGGTAAGTAATCGCTGTTCTTAGTACAGCTAACTGGAACGATAAATCTTGGTCTGGCTTTTTTTGTTGTTCAGAGTGTTTTCACTGAAATAGATTTTTCACACCTGTTCATTTTTCCTCGGCTGGAACTACTTTGTGGTTTGTAAGGTGCAAGGCGTTTTTGTTTAAATAGTCTCACTTTGAACATTTGATGTCATGTGAGAATTGACGCCTTCCTTGGAGCGCTCACAGGATTATCGCGCCGCCTTTTACTCATCAAATCAGCAGTATACAAGAAATAATTGTTTGCACCGTTTATGCGCAGCGCAGCCTTCAAGCACTGTGGCGCCATTCGGATGCTTTAAACTTGAGATCTGTTCATTTCCTTAGCAGTATTTGTGTGGAAAAGCAAAAGGTGGTGTGGTAGGCAGGAATTGTTTCGTTTTCGGATTTTCGTATTAGTGGGCAAAAAAGAAATTGATCGATCTGGTAGTTTCGAAGAGCATTGCTGATGTTCTTCAGAGCATCCTTACCTTAGTTGGAGTGTATGGGGGGAGGGAAGTAGGAATCTTGTAACCCTCGGCCATCTTCTGCTGCAAGATGCCCATTTGTACCATCTTTTTGGCCTTCGGCTGCCGACATCCTCCGCACGCTGTTGAATTATCTTGTTAGAAAATTTTTTAAACTGCATAGTCGCTTACGTAGGCGATGACCTATGGAAACGTCATTGTGATTAAGTGTTAACAAAGTGCTTAGGCAAAAGAACGTCTTATATATTATGTATTGCATAACTTGTCTGTGTGTGAAATGCGCAAGTGCAAAAAGTGTGTGTGTATAAAAAACATATGTACGTACATATATACATGTACGTATATGTACATATGTATATACTTATATATACATATATACATATATATGTATACTTTAATTTCGACGAGAGATATCGGATATATGTTTAATTCATTTCCATATGTTATTGTGGGAGAGCTGGTTGATAAATTTGTCGAGGTGAAGCATGGCTTAACGTGACCTCCTTCTGCCAGACGGTTTCGTTTTCTGAGGGGGATTTCTGTCTGTTAAACGGTTTCATTTGATCTTTAAACCCAGTACTCTTGGTTATGTTGACTCTCACATCCCATTAGGCACAAACTGCTTCATGAGTAGAGCACTGACATGGCGTGGTGCTTGTTGAGAAGATTTTTTAACGCGTTGGTTTAGCAGAAAACAAATTTTTCCAACTATTTCCGGTTGCATTTCAGCGCTGTTGAATGAGAGTGGCTCTGGGGATTTCGTGGACTATATGGGCTACGTGTTGGTAAATTGTACGGCGATGCCACGTGTCAGGCGCATCATCTGTGAATACCACCTCGCATCTATTCTACCTCTAATTAATCAGAACGAAAAGCCCAAACGACGTCTCATTGCGGTCGACATTATTCGTAATTTATGCTTTGATGACGGTAAGCAATTTTAATCGGTAGTAAGAGCTGAAAATGGAGTCATTTCATGAAGCTTCTTTGTTCTATGCCCATATCAGTGATCTTCATTTATGGCATTGCAGCTTTCGAAATGGGCCAGTCGAAATCATCGACGAAATACGTCTAATTGTTACTAAAGAGATGCAGCTAACAGCGCCTGAATTTTAGGCAACAAGCTTTGATATAATCCTGACTCCTCTCGCCATTTATCGTTGCGCAAGTTATTTCGAAGCGTTTCTCAATCGAAAATTCGGAATTTTTGCTCCTTCACATTACCGCTATTCTGCCCAATCTTTATTGTTCTGGATACCGATGCATATTTTCTCTTTGCTTGGAGGATGGTGAATCGTATGTTCATTTTAAAGGCCTCGATTACTTGTCGACATACAATTTAAGCTCTAATTTATTTATCCAACAGAAACACTATTGTGTTTGTTATTTCATTTATTCGGTTGTTGTTAGAGCGGAACTGAAGAAATGAAGAGAGTTTTGTCCAGACGAAATGAGTTCATTGAAATCAATTCGCTGCGAGAGAGATTTTGATTAAGGGGAGA
>JPKZ01003185.1:25365-43483 GCA_000803305.1 Toxocara canis
GTTATAATCCGATAGAAGGATCGTAAAACTTCTCCGAGGCAAGAATCCCGTTGGAGAACGCAGTCGTCACAGCAGGCTAGGCTCGATAAACTGAAAATGACTTTTACTGAACCAGAGTTTAAAATGCCTACCGTGAGTTGCTTCGTTGTTCATTTATAAGTTGCAAGTTAATGCGTGAGCTGTATGCACTTGTAAGCGGTGGGAAGGCAAAGGCAGTGTTAAGAATGTGCCAGCAAAATTTTTAAAGCTTTTTCAGCATAGTGTTAGTACGCCTTTTCTAGAGCATTACGTCTAATTATGTTGTGTTGTTGATGTTTGCATAGCGGATGCAGTTATGACTAGAGAGTTGTGCCGCCTCGCGAGGCGAATTTCGATTCGTTATTTATGAGAGGAGAAAAGGTATCGTTGTATGATTTGAGGAACCACGAAACAACATTGTCGTAAGGCCACGTATTCTACTCCTTGACGATGAGTCTCAGCGATAGCGCAAAAAATAGTGGCGTTTGAAAGAGGCGGCAAAACTAACAGCTATGACACGAAGATCTAGCATACATGCTTGGAAGGTACTCCTTTCGAGCAGCGGTCGAATAACCTGTTTTGCATGCAGTGATTCGGCATGGAAGCGTTCGTTATTGTTTCACTCACCTCCGCCTTTAACGCGGAACTTCCGCTTCCAAATGTCCTCATCCTTATAATTATGACCTTAATTGCCATGCGCAGAATTCCACACTAATGGGTCCTGCTCACTGAACCTGTGCTTTAAGGTGATGTACAGCAGACCGAGAAGTGGGAAGGTGGGAAAGGGGAGGGTAGGGGGAGGGGGTAAGGCTATAGTTGGATCCTGACTTATCGTTTTTAATGAAAAGGATGTAAGAGGAACTGCTTGGGTGCAACGTCGCCTCTATGTGTCGTCGTGGTACGTGAATCGTTTTGTTCATCAAATTTTTTAATACTTTAAAACAAAAGAGGGCGAAGTGTTATTGTCGAGCGACGGGAGGTGTTGTTGTGCGGATGCGCAATTAACCGCGAGCGGTGTACTGGAAAAAAAAAATTGAAATGGTTGTCGAGATTAATTCGAAACATTGCGAAGAGCGAAGGCGAACTGCGGTTAGAACGCATTGGACGTAAGAGGCGAAATGGTGTTACCAGAAGCGATAAGAAACGTTCGCAAATCACAACTTTTTTGAAGTCGACCTCGATGATGCGTCTTATGTTTTGCTCCGTGCGGTGCTCATTTGCTTTGAGAAGTTGGAAAGAGTTTTTTTTGTGAAGTGATTTGTAGGTTTCTTTTCTCACTTGCGATTGCTCACATTATTTCTGCTGATATTCCACTGAAATTTTTGAACTAGTCTCGAGAGAAGGAACTCGATCAATCTGAAACGTTTTGAGCGTTTTTAGACTGTTTTAAGCCAAGGTGAGTTTAGGAATTGAAATCAACGAAACTGATGTAAATGACGATAGTTGGGAGGGAAAATTTGTTGCATATTGCACTATCATCTTCATTTCTTCTGCTTTTTTTTTACTATTTTCAAGTACAATGGCATTTTATATGACAGTCGGCGATTTAGTAGGTGATCCAGGCACATTGCTCAGAGCCTCATGTCGTGAAAATATATTTCCCATAAATGTAGATTAATAAACAAACAATTCATTGAGATGTGGATTATGGACGAGTTGGCGTGTTTTGGGTCCCCGCTAAAACAGCAAACTGTGATCGAAAAATCCATTCCAAACGGTGGGAATGATCGGACATGAACCGATAATCGGAATACAAAGTATTACCGAAGCCAAAAAGTACAAAAACGGAAACGTTTCGGTTTGTCGTTAATGTAAAACATTAAATTTTTGCAGTGATTGCTGCCGCTGCGAGCATTGTTTTATTGCTGAATGCAGGAATGCGTAACGTTTTTGGTTTGATTTTTAATATTAATCAACAGTATAAACATTTGCGAGAAAAAAGTGGTAGACGAATGAAATTGTTACAATTTAATGAGCGCATAAAATAGATCTTTAATTAATAAGTGCCAGTCGTATATGAGTGTAGCCCACTCGTTTGCTTGTCCTCTCAGTTGACAAAAGAGAACCATTCGCTCAACTTTTAAGATTTCTGAGCGATCACCAAGTGAGCGCACACTGGTAATAAATGAACATTTTAAAAAGTTTTCAAGATATATCAGGAAATATTGGAGGAAAATCGTCTTAAAGCGTGAAATTCTTCGTATTTGTAGTGTTTTGTTAACTACAAAAAGGGTTTTTTTTTAAGTTATTTCCGTGTGGCCGCTTTTATGATAAAAACTAATGGCCCATAAAGTTTTTGCTCGAAATTGATGGATGGCAAAAATTTTCGAANTGTTTGTTTGTGGAGAGGTGTACACGCGTATGCTAAGTATGCTGTCCCCTTCGATCATTTGTGAAAGCGTTCATGCGTTGGTCGTTGCATGGTTTTCTTTTTTCTTTCAGTCCAATCTGGTGAGCATCTGTGGTGATCATTATTTATGTTATTAGCTCTGTATGATGAATGTTAGCGGTTAACGTAGAATAGAAAGTAGGAAGATGCGTCCTAAGAAGAAATCGAAGCGGATATGAAAGGGCATTGTAGGCGCTCAAAATTTTACATGTGGAATACTTTTGTTTGGAATTGTATTCAAAATTCAGGTATTTGGTGCTTTGCCGTCGACTCCATTCCGCCATCCTTTCTCCCCGATTCGTAGGGGAGGTCGTAGATTGAAGCTTGGTTTGGAATGAAAGTCAAAACTTGCTCAAGTAGGTCTTTTAAAGAGCATGAAAATGGAGGGAGAAGGAAAACGAGCAAAGGAAATAGTCCCAGGGGAAAAAAAAAAACGAATTTTCTACTCAGTGCATTTAAAAGAGCCTTGGTCGTAACGATGCCGCAGCCATACCGCTCGTCTATGATGAGTAGTAAAATTGTTTTGTACAGTTGAATCAGAGGTATCAGTTTGAATTAATGGATGAAAGTCAAGTTATGGCACAGATCGCATCGCCGTTTTGTGTGACAGGGCCCAGTGTAAGCGACGAGCCGAGATCGGGAACTTTCTTTGTCGTGTTGAAAGAGAACAATTTGCACTCATTGATGACCTCAGTTCGCATTGCTGTATATCAAAAGAACTTTTGTCATAATCGATAATATTTAAGCGAGACTATATAATCTGTGAAATTCAAGGGGGGGGGGGGGGGGTCGTATTTTTGGCGATGGCCATTCTTCATTGTGTCAAGTGGTACCGCTGTATTTGCTCTTCCTGCTTTTTTTGATTAATTATTAATTCTGGGCATTCGAATGAAATTACCTCTTTTGGAGCTGCTTGAGATTCATAGTAGTTTTTGCCGACAGGTTTCTTATACATCGACCAGTCGAATGTTCTTGGCCTTTTTTTCGAGAGGGCAATACTCTGTTTCCTTATAAACACTTCCTCGGCCTTTAATATCATAGTGCTTTCAGATACTAATGGACTTTTGAACCTCAAATACAAACTACTTGCCACAAAATTCGGATTCTTTTTTGAGTCTAATTCATTGAAGCGTTAATGCAGCTCCTCATTCGTGTTCAATTTTTCCGCCTAAGTTTCTCCTCGAAGAGTTTAGGAGCTGTTTTATTATTAACTGATCCTTCTTCTCTATCTATCTGTCTGACTATCTGTCTGTCTGTCTGTCTCTCTCGCTCTTTGGATATTCCTATACTCCTTAAACATCAGCAGACTTCTTTTGTGCTTTGCCGTTTTTTTTTTATTTAAATGGCTAGGAAAGGACTGGTTAGTTTAGCATACACTCAGAGGTATTTAGAAAGTTAGGTTTTATTTTTTTTTCATTCTCGATCGATTGGCAAGTTTTGTAGGAGGACACTAATTTTTCAGTGTGAAAGGTATGAAGAGTAAAAGTGGGATAAGTAGGTTGTACAGTATGAATGGAAAGTGTACAACTGTATGATTTAGATGATACAAATGGTGAGTATTGTATTGCAGAGATATTGCAGATAAAAGTGTGTGAAGTGTGGAGGTGGTTATTAGTGCACGAATAAATGGTGAAAGGGATGTAAGAAACTGAATATGTGCAGTGCACTGTAAATGAGTAGTACATTACTGCAGAATGGTATTGTCGCGTGTTTTATTTGAGTGCTAAAAGCGTTTGTTTGCGTTTACATCAATTAATACGGGACGTTTTTGCCTTTTCTTTTAGCCTTCATTTGTTCTATTTTATTTAAGAGGTTTTGCTTACCAACAAAACGCTTTTGAGTGTTTGATGTTTGAGTCGAGTCGGAGCGCTTCTTGACTACACTGTTAACAGGCTGTTTGATAAGCGAACCTAATCAATGCAACTCCAAAGAGATGGCATAGCAACTTCAAACGAAGCGCTATGTTTGCATATGTGATCAGCAGTGAACTCATTGACGTGTATATGTTATCATCATCGCCAAATTTATGTCCTACATTTACTGCCTGTGAGGGACGGAGAGTAGCTTCTTTTTGGTTGCCCATCGCTTTGATGTGCTTCTTTATGAGCTTGCTCCGACTGACTGTACAACGTATTTGCAGTAAAATGAAATACCAAATAAGGAGGGAAACTGGGTTATTATCTTATATACAAGCCACAATATTACATAACTCCATCCGATGCTGATAAATTATGCTTAACTCGCCTTGTTGAGAACACTTTAGTATAATTCCTTATAACTTGTTACACTCGTAATCTTTCTCCGAGCCAATTAGGTTTTATGAGTGGCTTCATTGTTACTTAGTTTACTGATGCAATGTTATGAGTTCGCAATTGTCGAACGTAATTTATAACATGATGATTCGATACACTTTTAATTTCATTCGAGGAGGCGATTTTTTCTTTTAAGAAAGACAAGAGTGAGGAGAAGGAGAGGAAAGGGGAAGTGGAGACCGAACGGTATATAGCCTCCATCACGTTGCAAACGTTGAAAACGTGCGATAGAGTTTTGAGTGGTTTTCTAATGTAAAGTTTACTATAGAAGGAAAAAAAATGAGTATAGTAAATTAACAGCATTAATTTCCGATAGCGCTGCTTTGAAAAGAAAAAAAATCCTTTAAAAACACCTTTAAGAAGTTTTAAAATGTTTTGCTATAAAATAAAATCATTAAGTAAGGAATCCTTTCTTACAGATATTAGTGTTCTTATAACTTCAGTGCAATTTTACATAATTTCAATGTAGTTTAAAACTATTATAGATATTTTCTGCATCATTCAGTTGTTAGAATTGTAACAGCAAACATCGTTTCGTTAATGTGGGTAAGCTAAAAGTAGCAGTAAAAACTTGGCGTAAATAAAGGCGAATTGTCTAATTCTGCGGGCTGATGATCGTAGTCATTAGGCAAGTGGTATTTGCTTAACGACCCTGACTGTAATGACGCGAATACTTGACCTGGTTGATTACTTAAAGCCAATCATCAGTGTTTCATTCAGTGCGTAAACTCTCCGAATAGTTCGTATGATTACTTTGAATAATTGATGCTTACAGATAGACTTCGTTTTTCGTAAGCCTTTAATAATTGATACTTTACAATAAATATGGCATGCATCAGGTGACCCAGGTTTTGCGTCTCTTTACCGTGCGTTCTCCTTTTCCATGCATCTGCTTTTTTTTTAAATCTTCAACCCAGTGCTGAGCTAAAATTAATTCCTATCAAATCATTAAAATTATGCTATGCATTACCCTTTTTGTATCCGACGTATTATCAACTTCGTTGCGATAGTAATTTATCAAACTGTTTCTTTCCTTCATCTTCATACGGTTTTGTTCATCTGTTGACACCATTGTCATTGTTACACATTCATGAGCACAATAAAAACACGTATCTTTCCTGATGGGACGTGACATCGTCAAGATGGTTTTATTTTGTTAAATTTTTTTCTGTTAATCACTTCTGAAGAGAACATTCATTTAGCACGTCCTTTACCTTACGTGAGGTGTTATGCTGTGGTGTGATGGCGTCGACCGTGCGCGATGGTGTGTGGATGACTCGCGTTATGTCTGCCAATGGCGATGCGTCTGTCGTCTTGATCGTTTTAGGAGTGAATTTGTGTTTCGCAGGCGCGTGAAGATTTCTCGCCCCGCAAAGCTGTAAATTTGATTTTGTCGATGTGCGACGAAAAATAGAAACATTCAATTTTGCTTTGCGCTCTCTGTCTTTGCGTGCGCAATCGAAATGCGAGCCATTGCGGGCGGTTCAGATCATATCCGCTGTCCGCCTCCTTAGTGCTTGCTATCAACTTCTGTGCTGTACCCATCGGGTATGGCCGACAAATGTTTTCAGTGCGTTTCTATGCCACATTAGTGGCAGAGCGTATTGAATGTAGGCTTCCCAATGGATTCCGCTCAACGTAATGGCGTTTCCTGCACTGCGGAGGCATGACATATTACACATTGCACAACTGCATCGCTGTGTTGCGGTTTTGTGTAAAAAATCGCTGCGTCTACAGCTTATAAGCATTTGAGCTATCAGGCAGTGGCAATAAATATGGGCACTTCAGCGAATTGATGAAAACGATACTGAGCAAAGAGCGGTTTGTCGGCGTTGGTTGGAACGAAGTGTTAGAAAGCGTGTTGAGCGGTAAATTGATGATGCGTAGTAGATGTTATTCCAGTGAAGAGTTATGGGTGCTGAGTCGGATTAGAAAAAGTGGAGAGAGAGAGAAAGACCACAATACTTTCCCCTCGTTGTGCGATCGTCTCTCTTGTCTTTTTCTTAGAGTGCGGAGTGCTCTTGAGGGTAGCCGTCTCGTTTAACAGCTTTGTTTAAGCGGGCGGTTGACGACCGTACAGGTTGAGTGTTCGCTTAACAAGACTAAACCTCTTTGTTGTTGTGCGGCCCGCGAACAAGCACACACACACACACCACTTGTTAGCAGCCACTGACTTCTGCAACTCGTTGTTGAACCTTTTGCCCCGCCCCGTCCCGCCCTGCCCCAACCTCATCTTATCTTCTTTACAACTTGCCTCATCATTCTTGGCACAACGATACGATTATGCTTTAACGTTTTATGTTTAATGCCATTCGCATCATCCACTAAGTCATTCACATTCAACGTTATGGTAAGCAAATGCAGATCCAGACGCGCATACGAGGTGATTGATGGTACACATTCCGGAGCAAATATTGCTGGTACGGATATTGTCGAAACTAAATGCAACAAACCCTAATCACTGCCTTACAAAGAACAAAAGCACGAAATTGAAGTATCTGAAAGTTTGTCGTGAAGTTGATGGATGAATCGATATGAGCTTGCTTCAGTCGTAAATTGTACAGACCAGTTATCTCTTGGAAGTAACAAACTAACAGACACGGGCTTTTACACAACGTTCCAAAGGCGTTTCCTAAAGATTACCAAGAGACAAGGGGAGTTGAAAATATGGTTTCTGAAGGATGATTTATGATTTCATGCAAAAATAGTCGAAGCGAGGGAATTTCTTGTTGTACGAAATTGTGTGTCGAGTAAGAACGTATTCGCGAATGCGTTCGGACTACTGTAATTGTCGTCGTTTTAGGACGAATGTTTGGTTGGTATAATTGGAAGTGGAAATTGTTGTTGCATAAAGCGCGAACGCGCAACCATGCTAATTGCTTCATTAGTATGCGAGCATGCTCACATCTAATTCCATTAAAGAAACAACGCTTCAACGACATAGCACCGCATCGGACCACACCACTGCGCACACCGTGTGCTATAAGTTGATCGATGTAGCATCCACTGAGCATCACCAACTCTCATGCACATTGTTGATTCGACTTTACTCTTTCATCAGGCTTCCCCGTTCACGTTCGTCTCCGTTTAGCACATTCGCTATCTTCAAATGTTTGTCGCCGTTGGCTTTGCTTCAACTGCGCAAGGAACTAGTCTTTGATATGTATGTGTGTATACTGCGCTGATTGTGCAAGTAATACAAATGTTTCTAAGTTTTTATGGAGTACACTGTTGTCTCGATGTTGGTTCTTCTCGCTTTACTGATGTGAAAAAAAAAATAGCGTGAGCTTCGTTTAAAGGGGAATGCATGGAGGGAGAGGGAGGAAGTCTGTTCCTTAAAATTTAAATCCTGAAGATGACTATTATCCGAGATTTATGGGTTTTACTTTTGTGCTTTGTTTTTCCGTGGAAATGACTTCCAGTGGCCTTCCATCTCCCTTCACTTCTCCAAAATCTTTGGGCTTGCACACGCCGCTGAAATTGGTTGCCGTTGAATGCATACTGTATGTATGGCTGCAGCGTACTATTAATTTATACGAGGCTTAACGCAGTATTGATAGCCAGCATTTGAGCCTGTATGAACTGGAGAGATATCATGAAGAGAAAGTTTAAAGAGTCCTTTTTATATGAGGGAAGAAGGGAGGGGGGAAGGGTAGGAATGTGAAGCCACTGCTGTGTTATATAGTGAGCCGAGCAGCGATAGTGGTCGTTTTAACGAGGACGCCTGAGAGAAATGAGCCAAGTTGCCTTCAGGTCTGATTGGTGGCAGTGTGGAGGAGGATGTCAAAATTGTGCACTCTTCCGACCCTCTTTCGTTGTTGCATTGTTTTCGGATGAAATCGGCGAGTCATATGTTTTATGTTTGGCTGACCACCACTTTTCTTGGATTTACATAGACTGACTGTCAAAATGTTTCATTTTAACACCAACTCTTCGTTAGGTACTAATCGTTTGTCCTTCTCATGCCCTCCCTTCCGCCTCCACTTTCCCTCTTCCCGCCTTCTCCCACAAAAAACGCATTCATTATGTAAGCCCTTTTTATCGACGAGAGCAATATATACACTGCTACCACAGCTTATCGCAAAAAACCGTTTGCTGTCAAGTGAAATGCAACGCGTCAGTTAAAGTTCAACGGCAGCTAATATATGTTAAAAAATGGGCGATTATTGCATAACACAGTTAGAAAGGTTTTTTTTAAACAGATATTTTGCACAGGGATGGCTGTAGCGGACATTTCTCTGAAACAGTATTTTCACTGCTATAGTGTATTACCATTGCTCTATCTTAATTCAACAGTGGAGTTTCTTAGAGCTTTTAGTGGGTCTGATGGCATCGAAATAATAAACTAGTGAAGATGTTATTGTTCATTCAGTCACTCATCTGGTTAGGACTTGAGGTGGAAGCAGCAAGGGGGTGATTATGGTCGGGCGTGGTGAGATGAAGGTGGCTGCGATTCAGGAGTGGTGAATGCTTGGCTACGGTGTGCGAAAAGTGGCACGTTAAGTGGTGAGGGCGGTAGGTGCGCGGCTCGCTGAGCTGCACATGGATTGGGCATTGTGAGTGGCGATGATTGACGTGCACAAATCCATCATTCGCTGCCACCGCGGTGGCCCTATGATGCTTCCTCCTGTGCACTGAAGAGAGAGGGAGAGGGAGAGATAGAGAGAGGGGGCATTTATCTGGCTAACAATTTCGATATGACTCCTATTACCTTCTCACCTCGTACACGCTGGTAGAAACTGTAATCTTACAATTTCTTGCTACCCCCTTTCCTCAGCTCACCCTGTATGCCTAAGCAGTCACCTTGTACGATGCAATCTATATATACATTCGCGCCTTCTTACTCTAATTTGTACGGCTACAACTATACCGACTGTGAATTGCGACGAAGAATAATTTCGCAGTGAGTTTTCCGCTCATTTACTTAGGGTATAAACGATGAAGTGATGTGATAGCAGTCAGCGAGTGTAATATTATTCGTCCATACAAGAATCACCATTTCAGTTTATTAGCCACTCGGAACCACTCGGAAGTGTACCATCTTTGGGTTTATCGGCGGTAGCCAATTTCAGCCGGATGGGATGAAGGGTGCGAGCAGTGTGCGCTTTGTCGGATAGCAGTCATGTTTACCCGAGCATGTTATAACATGTGTCTGGCTCGAATTGCCTGCCTTTACCACAAATAGTGTTCAGCTAACGCGCTAGCACATACACGCACACACACTCATACACAAATGCACAAATTCTAGCACCGTGTAAGCTTTTAAAGTGCGATTTACAAACTACCGTTTAGAGCACCAATATTTGCTGAAATTGATGAATTGCTCATGTGAACGATGCTACTCGCTGAAATTCTTCCTCCCCTTCCCCTCCCCCTCCCAAATCCCCTCCTTATCCATCTCCTGCATCCGTGGGATCGTTTTAACTGTAGAAAGTCCTAGCTTTTTTCATAGGTTTCCATAGGTGTGGAGCGATGAAAGTGTCCTCTATGTGATGTACGTAATAAATGTTTAATGAGCTGATTGCCCGAGTGCTGTTGTCCATTGTTACCAACATCAGATAAGCGATATCGACCAGCCGGCCGTCAGTACGCACCGCCACTGGACCTGTGAAAATCACAGCTATCATTTGTCATTCATCCAGTTTTGCGTCGCCAGTAGTCTAGTTGTGCAGCACTGGAAAGGGAGAGCATGAGAGGTTGTGACCATGAAGCCTCATCCTTCCTCCAGTTAGTCAGCGAACGGAACAGTTTACGAAAATCTCAGTATCAACTGTTTTCATCTGAATGAGCCATTCATATTTGAGCTTGTTACCCCTTCTCACTCTTCTCTTCCCCCTCCCCTTTTCCTCCACTCCCCCCCCCCTTCTTTGGTTGACCTAGTTGCAACCTCAACTTACAACCGCACTGGTCTTCGACCTCATTTTCTTTTTTTCTTTTCATGTCGCTTCTCTTTTATGTTGAGGGAGTTGTTATCTCAGCTCTGAGTCGGAATGGAATTTGCAACTGTCTCCCCCTCCCTCTAGTTGCAATGGCCCAGATTGGTGCAGAATGGTAATATCAAATATGTCCTCATAGCTAAATCATTATTTTTGAATGCGGTGAATACAGTTGGAAAGATGAATAACCGACGCATAATTTAGTGTCGTTTTTTCCCCTCCTCCCCTCCCCTTTCCTCACACCAATTCCGACTCAAATAGTGCCGGAACCAAGACGAATGTACTTTATTGTTGATATAGATAATTGATCGCTTACTCGTAAACGTTTATACAAATCTTAGTGGAAAGCACACCAGAAGAAGAATTAGCTAATCTCTTTCGAAGACGCTAACACACTCTGCGCTTTATTTTCTTACATTCCTAATTCAAAATATTTGTCATCTTTTGTACCATATTTGGACAAAATATAATTGTGCAAAGAATTTTGCAGTATCAATGCTGATTAAAATAGTTTTTCCAGCCATTATTTTTTGGAAGCGAGACAGTATTTAATGTATCCGCGTGAAGTATCTGTATACATCATTGTCCCTATAATTTACAATAAGTAAACTGGGCAGAAGTAGGCATTTATGTATTGATGTATAATGAGGATGTATGCATGTCCGTAAAGTGCATAAATATTTATAATGATGAGTATATTCATACATGTATATATACATATATATATACATATATATATATATATGTATATATATATATGGACGATCCCATCGCACTCTTTCTCGTTCGAAATGAGTTTGCGCCAAAATTCGAGTTTTGGAACTTGCGCAAATTTCACCCAAGAAGTTGGAGAAAGGAGCGGGGGAGGGGGTGGCATATACGAAGTATATGATGGTCCTCTATGAAGTTGTGAGACAGCTTTGAGAAATCATTGCAAGAAGATCGAAAATCTTTGTGGTGTGCTTCATTCAATTATTGAATGCAATAATGCATCGAACAGGATGAAAGAAAGATTCGCAGAATCAACTCGTTATCTTTATATCGGGTCATTTGTGCGACCTACTCCATACTTATATTGACAACGCCTTGTACATTACGTAAAGCTTATTCCCCAAATGATGAGAATAAAACTTTAAGAGAATCACAACGTCTTATTGGATGGGAGTGACGAATTTCTAAGTTGTGTGCTAAAACCTTTGGCGGACGCAAACGATAATCTGGATGATGAAGAGATTGAGAAGTTGCCATTACAGTTGCAGTATTACGATGGACAACGGTGTGCGGACACGATAATTGTGGATAAACTTGTCGAAGCGCTCTATCAGGTGTGTTGTGCTTATATGTTGCATTTTAGGCAGTTTTATTTTTATTACCGGTCAGCTTGTCCACCACGTAAAGCTTATTGCTATCGATTCAGTTGGTTGGAGTGTTGAACAACTTTTGGATGAAAAATGATTTAACCTAAATGTTCTTGAAAAAAACTGCTGATGGGAATGATTTAAAAGCAAAAGATAAATGAAATAAGAAATTTGAAATGAAACAGATGGAAAGAAGTTTTGCTTTTCGGTTTTGTTGTTTTCGTTTTGTTGGTCAATAAGCTAACTGAGGCCCAGATTCAATACTGACATCTCCTCATCGTCTTCAATCCGCGCAAACTATTTACGTGATTGCTTTATCGAATTATTGTGATATAAATATGAGTTTTAAAACAGGTCAGAACGAACGATTGTCTGCTAATCAGTTGAGACTTTCATACGATTTGAACATCCGAATTATTTGTTGCTTACATAATAGGCGGCATATCATCGTTACTTTTGTTATGACCAGTAACTGAGTTACTAATAATGTTTTTCTTTTTCACACGTGTGATTATAAATGTCGATTACTTTGTGGGATGTGAATATGGAATTCGAATCAAATCAGACTATTGTCCGATCTTCGCCCTCTTCCTTCCTCATAAATCCTAGCCAACAAAAGAAAATTCTTTATCCGTAGAACATTCGTTCAGAATACTTCAAATTCTAGGTTTCATTTGCCAAAGTATTTGCAGTTCCCTCTAGCGCCTTTATGTTTTCTTCCGTCTCCTCATTTACATTCCACTGAATACCAAACATTTTACTGAACAGTTCAGTGGCGTACGGTGAGTGTGAAGATACCTCAACAAATGGAATCGAATTTCTTGTGAAAGTTGTGTACGAGAACATGGTAACCCTTATTGATATTGTGTACGTATGTCTGTGTTTGTTTGTTTGTTTGTTTGTTTGTTTCGGCAGGTATGGGTGTGCGTTGACGAGTGGAGGTGAGCGAGATTCAATTTGTGAGATGTCGTCCGTTTTGGCATCGTTTTGCAGTAGGAGAGAAGCGTCGCTATGTGTTGAGACGAGTGAGTTAAGCGGCAAAGCAAATCGAATGTGATTTGTTTCGTCGACGATCGACTTGGCAACTAATACCGTATAATGTACGTTAAATTCGCACTGCAAATAATAAACGATTACGAAGTTTTGAAAACGAAAAAAAAAAGATGCGACAAAAAAGTCGCCAATTGGTCGCTAACTTGTTTTGCCGCTCAAAAACGGCACCATAATTTTCAAGTCGTATTAAAATTTTTCGAAATTATTGGACGTGTATTTGAAGACTTTTAAAAATTTGCTCTCGAAAATAACAACGAACAGTTACTGACTTTTTTTGTTCCGAGCGGTGCTTGCACTCCAGTGTATTGCGACACATAGAAAAGATCAGCAGAGTCATGCTGCATTGTGGCGCGATGTCGAACTTTGCTTAAAACGTTTTTTCAGCACGTAGAATTTAATTTTTGGTTTAAATGTTCGTTACGAGGTTTTTTTTGCTTGAAAAGTGAGGAGTTTAGATTTTTTGTTGTCATTCTGGGTTCATAAAAATTAGTTCATAAGAATATCCCAAAATTATGTTCTCTTCTCGCCCTATAAATGCGAACGCTTCTCTAAGGTCGTTCAGTACCGATCCGAAGGAGGAGTGGAAAAGGATATAAAAGATAAGCTGTTAGGCGCTATACCTTGAATTCGAGGGGTCATCTGGGGGTGCAGAGATGAGGGTAACGGAGCAAAGGTGAGACAAGGGTTGTTTGAGTGTGGTGTTCGAATGGTGCACGCGTCCGCACTTGTATACCGGTTTGGGTTGTTTGATGTGATGTGATGACGTGTCGGTTGAATGTTGAACAATTTTTCTTCTTATCACCGTTTTCGCCTATTTTCGACACTTCTCCGTGGCGGCGTGTGCGAATGAACATGACCATCTTCGAAACACTTGCCACCGTTGCTCGCTTCTGTCTTTGTGACACTTCAATCGTCGAATACGTGCTGCACGCGCGCCCCTTACCCTAAGCTAACAAATTCCTCTTTGTTTCTATCCACTCGTTGCTCATACACCCTCATTAAATGGTCTCTTCTCAAGGAAAGTTTTACATTATCTGATGTGATACATGTTCAAAGCATTGATATTCTCTGTGCATAAAGAATTTTTTTCGGAAACATTTGGCAATTTAAGAAAAACTCAGAGCATATTGTATTTTGGTTGTCAAATTCTAGTGTCAGGTCCCATTTGCTTTTCGTAGTAGTTTCTGATATCAGACTCTTGTTTTGGTTATTTTCAGTCCTTCATCAGCAGGGTACTTTGTGCTTAAAAAACTGCTTGCAGTCTCATAAATGACTCCATATAGTAAGCTTTGTGCTTGTTGTAGTTATGTGCGACGACACATGGACGGAATGTGCTTCGTGCTAAAGGAGTGTACGCAATACTGCGTGAGCTGGATAAAGCCACCACCAAAAATGATGGTAAAGACATGAGGGCCGGTGGTATGATGCTATTGGATAGCGGACATTCTTCATCGTTGCACGCCCTAATCGGCATATTGGTTCGGCATGAATCGGAAATGGAAATCGATCCTGGCTTGTCGTCAATCAGACATCTTGAATAGCAGTGATGATGATCGCGTTGATCACGAATCCCGATTGCTGTGCTGCTTAACAACAATAAAGAGATTTATTAAACAGCTGTTGCGAGGCGCTCGTGTCCCTACATGTGTAAGAGCAGCGCTACACCAAACGGCACCTGCTGCTACGACGACTACTGCTGTTGTCTTATTCACTTAGTGATATCGTTCGCTTTTCAGCTATCGCCGCTTTTTCAACTGCAGCAGGCTGTTGGCTATAGACGACTAGGCGGCAGTGGCTATGTATCAGGATTTGATGGGAACAATGTTGCTTTAGGGAGCGAGATGAACGTTAAGCGTCAATTAGGCGTACTAGAAGGGCAAAAAATCCGATTTACTCCACATTTTTTTTCAGGCATTCGAGAATGTTTAGCTGACACACAAGCCGATGGGGTTGTTGGTTATCCATAAGATCAGAGAACATACATCAAACAGAGTTTTGTTGGGTTTAGAATTGGAACAAACAAATGCTTTGCTGAAGTATCAAACGACGTGTCATGTGAGGCCGCGTAGAACGAACGTTTAACGAACGAAAGGAAGACTGGTAATGTGCTTTTAAGTTTAAAATTCAAAGCGTTTCTAACCGTTTCCATCCAGAGCAACTCATCTTCTTAGTTGATGATTTTTTGATTATTGTCATTACAGATGGCATCGCTAATCTGAATGAATGTTTTTCTGTTAGCGACCTTAACCGGGTGAGAATTCTGTTAAATGCTGCAACAGTTTCTCGAGTTAGAGTCAAACGATTTTGTCAATTGGGCGTTGTTGGTGTGAAAGGCCAAAAAAAACAAGTGTAAACGAAAAGTAGTTCTGTGGGAGAACTCTGCAAATGAAGATACGAAAGCAAACAACGATCCCCACAGTGGTAATCTTTCTAGTTGCCGATCAAAAGGTAAAAACTTACTGACTCAACGGATCATTTTTTTTGCGTTCTTATGATTTTTACAACGCACTGTTGTATAATGCGAAACAATCGGGCAGTTCAACACGCCTGTAGGGCAGACTTTAAGGAGAGCCGCAGATGTGGCGTGTTTGTAAAAGTGAGCGAATTCAACTTGAACGGGGTTCGAGCGAGTTGTTCCGATAAGAAGAAAATTGAGGGGATTTAATCTCACTTTGCAAAACGAACGCCAAAATCGATCGTTCCCCCTCCCAACACATATAATGCACACACACATTCATCTCACCTCTGCAACAAATAATCACAGTTTTATAAACCCAAAGGTAACATCTCGACTGAGTAACTTTGTCGAATGAAGACGTAAACCAAACTGCTCAAACAGCAAGATGAATAGTATAATCGTTATTCATCTTATCAAAGGTGATAAATTACCGTTTCATTCCGAACAACAATCACAAGGTTAGTTTAGCACGCCAAAGCAGCCAACTACTTCCCATTAGTTTCTCGTTGACTCTATTCGAGATAGTGGAAAATTTGAAGTTTTGGCAGACACGTAATGAATTACATGAAACCAAATAAAGGAACATTTTGAAAAGAAAACCGAAATTCATACCGTTCTGTTCAAAGACAAAAGTGATCGTTATGCCTCGCAAGCGTCTATTGTGTGAAACCTCACGAAGAACAGAAAACAATAGAAAAACAGACCATCTAGTATCGAAAGCGCTAATTTTCAGTGAGCTTTTTCAAGTCTCCTAATCATTACAACCGCCATTTAATGGATCATTTTTAATTTTGTTTGAAGGTAATTCATACCGTTCTGTTCAAAGACAAAAGTGATCGTTACGCCTCGCAAGCGTCTATTGTGTGAAACCTCACGAAGAACAGAAAACAATAGAAAAACAGACCATCTAGTATCGAAAGCGCTAATTTTCAGTGAGCTTTTTCAAGTCTCCTAATCATTACAACCGCCATTTAATGGATCATTTTTAATTTTGTTTGAAGGTATGATTAAGGGAAAAGCACTTGGTCAAAGGGGACAGCAATCTATGCAAGCAATGTTTATGGCATATATGATGCTACCGTATGGGGTAAGGTGCGGCGGGGCGGAAGCATGTGTGCGGAAGCAGCAAGGCACAGCGCGAACCGTCGCGGTGACAATGCGTCGAAAGGCGGCCGCAGTGGTGGCCGTGCGGCACGCCCCGCCTCCGTCAACGCACAGCCAATCAGCGGCAGCGAGAGCGCGCAGCGCCAGTAGCCGAGTAAATACAACTTGGGAGGTGTCAATTTCGGCAGTTGTGTAGGGGTGTCGTCTCGGTGAAGTTCTCTCCACACACACACTCCTCACACTTGCCTTGACGTTTGGCCTTGCATGCTATTACCGTATCCGGATGGCATTCAATCCTTTCTTGGCGAGACCTGACCTCGCACTTCTACATCCCTATCTGCAGCCGCCACCGTTCCCCTCACTACCCGGTCCGACGGGCTTCTTTCCCCGTCTTCCGACTGAAATGGCCGAAATGCCACCACCTGTACCACATATACAAGAGGATGACGGTGTTGTGGACGATCCCAAGGTGGAGCTGGACGATAAACAGCTATGGGATCAATTCTGCAGTTGTGGTACCGAAATGGTTATCACCAAAAGCGGAAGGTAACCATGAACATGTGATTGAGTGCCTTCAAAGCTGTTACAGAGGCACGGCCATTGCGTACTCATAACAGCATGAAATTTACTGCTCTACTGTTTGCTTAGGAAAATTCCCGTTGGCAGACACTATTTAAAAACATTGCTGATCTGCTGTGATCCATAGCAGTAATGAAATAGCTTCATGCGGAGTACATGGAAATAGTGCAACCAGCTTGTCACATAGCTGCGCCCTAATGAAATTTCTATGGCACGCTTCATAAGAAAGTTACTTTTAGTGGCGTCCTTGTTAAAATTAAATGAGATGATGGTTTAAGTTTTAAAAGCGTAAAGCTAACGAAATAAGGCTTTTTTGGAAGGCTAGCGATCATGAGATTAAGTCGAAAAAAGGTCGTGCTTAGGTAACCTATGTTTGTTTCTCTCTCTTTTTTTTGATATATTGACGTTTATAGACGAAATTATGAAAACTGTCTAAGGCTAGCACACGACTTCACTCTGATATAACGTTTTGTTAGCACGAAGCATTCGCACTGAGAGGACTTTTCTAAAATGAACGAATGTGATCAAAATATCAGCTAAATTCTCCCCTCATATTAGGTTGTCCAGTTTTGCTGTGATTTATTTTATTCACAGTTTCAAACGAGCATCATTTCGGCTTTCCGATATATAAGGGTATTTCAGCTAGCACATTTGGATTTGATAAATTAGAGAAAGCTGTCTGTGTCGGCCGAGGCCAAGGTATTATTTGCGAATGAGCGCATTACTTTCGACACGTCTGCTGATGGTGATTGCGATTTATTGCATTTAAAGAGAAACTCGTTGAAAGCAGCGAAGACTGTTGGCGATGTTGGCGAGAAAAAGAAAATTTCATTCTCTTCTAATTTGCGATTCTTTTTTAACGCTTCATTGGGTAGCATACGAGAAGGAATGTGCAAGGAGGTGAAGAGGGG
>JPKZ01003185.1:52632-77195 GCA_000803305.1 Toxocara canis
GGAGGGGGAGACGATGCGTATGCTAGACAGCTAATGGAGGAAACTGCTTTAAAAAAAATGCTCAAGACGACGGTTTTTTGTGGATAAATTACTTGTTGATCAGATCACCGATAGCCTACTAGGAAGGATGGAGGTGGACCAACATTGAGCTTCATATGTTGCAGTTGTGAAATTTGGCTGTAAAAAACTCGAATATCAGCGCTTAAGCAATTTTTCTTGGCAGCGGAAAGAGGAAACATTTTCTGCAATGAAACTATGGAAATCGTTCCATACGAAAATATCATTTGTGAAGGAAATTGAATTGTGTTTTTTGTTGTTGGCTACATGTGAAGTGATGTGATTTGTGTGCTATGCGATATGCGGCAATGGAAGAGGTATCAGTTGTGCTGCGGCTTGCAGAATGCGCTTTTTTTGAGGCACCTCGATGTGCTCACTTTTCGCTTTATGAGCCAATAAAATGTAATCAAAAAAACATCGAGGTGCTATAATGATGAACTCGAAGCGCTGATCACTAACACCAACGTTGCTGATGATCGCTTTATGCACGTGCTACTTGTGCTTGACATGATTCCCTCCTGATGCCATCATAACGCCTATGAAGTAGCGCTTAAACGTGGGACCACATCTGTCCGTCTTACTGATGTTGCTCAACGTTACTCGATTCGGTAGGTCAGCAAGCGCGGTCAAAATGTGTGATGGGAAGGTTATCGAACTCGTTGATCAGTGGAAGGGTGAAGTAATTAAAATGTGATGACAACGAAATTCGCAGTTGTTCGCTCATAAAGGCATTTTAACTATGAAAATTTTGTTTCATTTTTGCGAATTATATTACTTCAAAATTGGGTCACCTTTCACCGATAGATTATTGCTAATTAGAACGATAATTACCGCTTCATCAATGCAAAACTTGTCGTCCTCTCTTTCAGCGAGAAAGAAACTGTGTTTTATTTACTTAAAATGGCTAAATGCAAAAAAAGATTGCGTTTCGTTTTTAGCATTAAACTTAACGAAATGAGCCCTTCAGAGATGCACTACGACACACTATTGCAACAAACGCTGCAAATGCATTAGGTGACCATCGTTAACGGTCGACGTTGCCATCATGCAACCTATCGATACACATCGCTCTCTGTTTTAACGTACTCAAGACAACATACACTCCGATTTACATCTGTGCATCACATCGATCGTTATCACTATATAACTCATTCAGTTCAATGAATGTTTGAACTGGCCATCATCAGCATCACTATGAAACGAATCAATTTCTGGTAGCTATATGAGAAAGGCATCCTAAAGCAATTCAAATATCCCTTAAATATAACAAAGCAATGTGGATAGAATTGGCATAAATTTGTTACGCTTCCGAAAGCAAAGTATACCGACAAAAAAATATTATCAATTCGACAACAGACAGACAATCAATCGTTACGTATCGTTTATAAAATTTAAACTTGAATTGCGATTGTCTCTCGGAATAATTTTTTTTTGCGCAACCCAAATCCGTAAGTTACCTGCATGCACACAAATGAAGCGCCTTAGATGCTTGTTGCTTCGGCATTACTCCTTAAATTTTCTTCTGATATTGCTTACATATACATCGTCTACTATCGTTTAAGAGAATCGAAATAGTCGAAAACCAAAAAATTATATGACAAACTGATTTGGCCACAAAGCAACAATTACATAATAGAGAGAAAAGCTCAACGCTGAGACATTGCAGAAAGTCAAATGCCTATCGTTGAAATTCTATGTTGTTTGCGTTTATCATAACAGAGAATTCGCTAAATGAGCTCTCGATCAATTTATCAGCACAAAATAACGAGCGTTTAATTTGATATTTGTTAAATTACCTTAAGCAAATGTTTCATGCCGAAAAAAAAAGCAGGAGTTATTCGCAAAGTGTTCATTTCACAAAATACTGTCAATAGGAGGCCGCTAATTGCGTGCATTCCATTGCTGGTTCATTTCAAATAGTTATTAATATAAGTTAATCTGCGTCATATAAGCATCACTAATGGTTGCTTTTGTATTATTTCGTATCGTTTGCAGGTCTTCCTAATTAAAACGCTAAATCCGTCGATTTTATTTTTCTAACCGATTTCCCGCCTATACGTTTGCCATTTACGGTAATGCTATCGTAAATATGCTTTTGCGACAGCATTACCGTAAATTATCCGTGCAAAGAGCGAAAATTTAATACCTCAAAAGCAAATGGTTATCAAATGAACAATTTGAACTAATATGTGAACTCACCAAAAGATCGCTCATAATTAGCGATTTGATTATGTTAACTCGTTTCAGAAATCGTTATTCTGGATTTTTTTTAATCGACTAAATTTTTCTTGCTTAACTTTTCTGATTGGTATTTTAGCGTAATTTCATATTATGATTTTTCGATTTTTCGAGCGCAACACACTCATTCACACGCATTCCATAAACGATAAGATTGATTGTTTCAAATATCGTAAAACAAATGTGCATGCGTTGAGTTTCGTGAAATGAAACGTCAACACAATCGCTTTGATGATTTTCCTTTCAGCATTTTAGCGCGTTTAAAAAACGATTCTCTGTGGATATTATTGTTCGAAGAAACAGCTTACTTGCTATATTTTCTTTAAATTTACTTGAAGTAATGTGTAAAATCTTCTTCTTTTTTCAAATTTGTTTGCTGTTTTGTTCAGTGAAATAAATCTCAATCAATACGGTTCATCATCAATACAATTATGATTTGAATAAAGATGATGATAAAATTAGAAATGATAATTCCTTATTTTTTTGTTTTACAGACAATTCTGAATTCGATGCACAAATATCAGCCAAGATTACACGTTGTTCGATGCGCTGAACTCATCAATTTACCCTACTCTACGTTTCGGACTTTTGTCTTCAAGGAAACTGAATTTATTGCCGTTACAGCATATCAGAATGAAAAGGTGAGCGTTTCTTCAACAAACAAGCTATTGCTAAAGAACTTCTGTGAAAAATGGTTGTGTGATCACAGATGAGAATCAGTGGAAAATGCACCACCCAAAATGATCAATTATTCAACTTCTATAGAGCGTCGAGCCTTTTTTTGTATGCTAAAATTTGAATACATTTCTCTATACGAGGGAATGAATGCATTCAACAGTAAAACTTATTTTGCTGTAAATGTTAGAGAAGTGTTATGCGTCTAATACTATCAAAGGAGACCACTAGCAAAAGTTAATAACTGTTCTGATGCACGTTATGCTGGGGATTACGAGATAGTTTCGTTCATAACGATCAATCACAGCTTCCCTTGTACGCCTTAAGAGAAGCATTGAGCACTACGATGGTCATGTTTGTCGTCCATTTTGTTCGCCTTTCATTGCATCGTCTCACAATAGAAATGTGCAATTAAACTATTCACATTATACTGATTTACTAATTGTTCAACAAACAATTTAAGTAACATAAACATCACTAGGTAATGCCGTCTTTGTTGTGCTTTTTCTGCAATGATTTACTCTAGTCATTCTTCAGGTACGCCTTACTCGTCTCTGTTTTACAGCATTCTTTAGGGCAAGTAAAGTGTGTAGTGAAAAATGATCTCATTGGAGTTGAGGTAGTATGTGAATTGCTGCTGCCAAGGGGGGAGGGTCACGTGTCAAAGAGATGCCCACTTGTTTGCTGACGTCCACCGCACTGCAATGATTGATTATAGTAATCGTCGTTCTCATTGCACTCTACCCGTAACTCCAAACTACGTAACAAACTTCGTGATTATTCTAGCACACGTTTATCGTGTTTTCTAGATCCATAACAAGTGACGATTATAATAACCCATTATTTTCTCATAATAAATTTCTTCGGTATATATGTTTCAGACAGTACATAATGGCGAAACGTTTTAAAATAGCACATTAGCACATAATGGAGAGATGCTTTAAAATGACACATTTCTTTCGTGTTTCTTTCGTGCGTAATTTTGTAATTTTAGTTGATTAGCCGACAAGAAGTTTTCTGCCACATTAATTAGTCATTTAATAATATTTTTCTTGCATGAGTTCAACTGCATTCCTTTAGATATGCCAGGCCTGATAGTCTCGGCTGTTGATTTCCTTTCGCTTTTTAGAGAAGCTGTCGGAAGAAAGCTTGTAATCATAAAATTTCCTAGCTGTAATCGATAGGCTCTGCAGCTCCATGTCTCAAACTTATCCCGTTGGTGAAATTCTTGTGCACGTGTTGATTTTTTTTAAAATTTCTTTCGTTCTCACGCGTAGTCATTGTAGCATTATTTGGCAAAATATTTGTTAAAGGGGTATGTCCATAAAACAGTTTTGTCAAAGCGCATATTCTGTTAACTGCTTATTTCGCACTGTTCTTCACTCGCCTAATTAATGCGCATTTAAATTTAGTTGTTCTCGATTATTTTACTCGTCTTATTCCTAAATGTTAGATGCCTGTCTTTATTTGTTTCTTTGATCTTCCATAATCCCGTCTTATTAAAACGTTGGTCGATAAGGCTAATTAGATGAATTTATCTCTTTTTGTTGAGAACTGAGGCTCCCACTCATTGCTTTACGATAGTTTTGTTTCTCTAAATAAGTGCTTTTGTTTTTAAATTTCATTTCGCAACTGCCTATCAGGTTCTGATTAGTTTATTAGCCTGACTAGCCACCTCTCTATATTATGATGCTTTTAGAGTTACATAGTTTCTACTTAAGAGGGGTAATAATTCATGAAAATAACTTCGTCTTATTCATTGTTCAGGTAATGTGCAACTGTATTCGTGAAATGATTAAAGAATATTTCCCGTCATTCACCCGCTCAACGTTTGAATAATACATCAATAATATTTAGCAATTGTTAGCACTCGAATTACTTGGAACACGGGAGTGAACGGAACGAGTAACATTCTTTTAATTAAATTCTGAAATGTCTTTTTTTGCCTAAATCTCACATTTTTTCGTTACTTAATTTTGCAAAGGAAAAGTTTTTGCAAAAATCGAGTGAATTTTTACGCGTTTTTGAGTCATTTTGCTAAAGCAGAGTGCGAAACTGTTTTCGATTAACCGACGCCAAAATGCTGACAGACTGTTTCTGTTTGCGGCCGCTTTTTCATTTCTTTTCACACTTTTTAGATACGCGTGACGAGCGCATATCACTTCAATTTTCTTTTCGATTTTTCTCTCTAAGTTCAGTCAAAAGTTCATTTATTGTTTTTCCCCCTCTGTGCACTTCTAAAATTAGCCACTTTCTGTTAAGTGTGATGAATACGAAGATATTGGGATGAAAATAGGGAGATGCAAGAATTTTTAAGCAGTTGCATCACCTCTTAGAGAGTCTTTCAAAGTTCTGCACAAATCCGACCACTATTAAATTGCAATTTGAGACGGTAAAAGTCTGTTTTTTTCCACATGTAATCTTTTGGAAATCCCAATAAACGATTAAAGTAGTAAAGTGGTGAGTTGAATTGGTAAATGTTAAGTGGCGCATTTTTTTTAGGGCGTCGGTATAATTTCTTACTCTTCTACTTCACAAACTGTTGATAATGCTAGAGACCAAATGAAAAAAGCGAACTTGGCAACATTGGCGCCAATAGCCACTCTTAAAAAATTCGAGGTGCGGTGTTCAGTTGAAGTTAATATGTGGTTCTGTTCTATTTGGGAAACGGAAACGGAAGGAAAACAGTGATGTGATCCAGTGGGCACAACTAATCGTTTGGCGTAAGCCGATAGTCGAGCTGCTTTTGTATACTGTAGATGGATGAAGTGGGTCAGTGAGCGAGTCACAAGCAACACGAGCCGTTTCGATGTATATGTATGTGTATGTCCATCAAATGGTCACCCCTTGCACAAATCCACTCAGCGCCCTTTAACATATGCCCTTGTGTATACACTCACCCAAATACGCATACGTCTCCCGTATAGAGGCGTAGAGAAAAGAGCGTGCTAAAGGCGAACACTGATGCTGAACTATAAATTAGAAAAACAGTACGGCCTTTCTTCAGTCAGTCTCTACAACTACTAGACTGACTGTTACTGCTAATTGTCGGGACGTTGTTATTAAATCTGGTCTGTACACATAGGGTAGATAGGTTTGTCAGAAATAGAATCTGGTCTCTTTAAGGCAGTATCCATTCAATTCATTCCCCCTTGACGTTGTTGTGATGTGTTTCGTTTAATGAACGAACCAGAAAACGAGCGTTCTGAAAAGCTTTCTGTCTTATCGTATCTCCTCTAAAGAATTCGTCCTCTCGACGTTGTTTCCTGTGTTCTCCTCAAGGCCTGTCTCCACTCCACCTGAACACTTTACCTCAACCTCAACGTAACAACGTAACTCAACATAAGTCTACCTCAACTTTGCCTCAACGAAACCCCCTTTCCCCTGCAAAAATTTCAAGAAGAACTATCGGCCCCTGCATTCAAAGTACCGTAGAGATAAGAAGAGATGGTGTCCATTCGACAGTCTCCAGTCCTTCTCCTCTCCTCTCTCCCTCCTCTATCCGCCCTACCTCCTCCCACTTTAAAAGTTATAACCTTCACAGCATCTGGCGACTTCATTCATCTAGAGTAGCACGGCAATTTTTGAGTAACCTATGTGGCGTATGTTTGGTTCACTGCTGCTCCATTTCGCCCTTTGAAGCAGTTGCCGCTTAACCTTAAACCATGAA
Source organism: Toxocara canis (assembly GCA_000803305.1). NCBI lineage: Eukaryota > Metazoa > Nematoda > Chromadorea > Rhabditida > Toxocaridae > Toxocara > Toxocara canis. The sequence continues at coordinate 59,273 of JPKZ01003185.1, forward strand.
AATAATACATTTCCAGCGGAAACGGAGGATTCGCAGCTGTGCTGTAGTAAACGGCGATTTTGTCTTTAGCAGAAGGCTCTCGCTTGCCATCTTAATCACACAAAAATATCTCCAAATGTTGCGTTGTATACTGTGGCGTTGAGATTATATACAGTGGCTGCTGCTGGCGTGAGATAAAAGTATATAATCTCTACGAGAAATCGGACGTTAAGCAACAAAATTTGTTTTTGGTAAGAGTGAGTAAAACGTGAGGAGGATTTGATCGAACTAATCTTGACTCCTGAACTGCAAATTTAGAAAACATTTATGCCCTTTATATTGCAAATGTATTTGTTATACATGGTTTTTGTCATGCGTTTTTATGCGAATATACGTATTGTACCCCTTGTGAGAGTCATGCTTAGTTTCAAAGTTTAGTTTTTATATTTATAACGCTCGACGTGTGTACTGTGTTAATGAATGGAGGGCGATGAAGCTAGCTGCATGTGAACATATGCGTGACAAATACATACACAGCATCGTGAGCGTCATGGGGCTACACTTGACAAGGCATTAAGGGGGTAGTGCTTGGTCGTTGCTCCGCTGGTAAACTGGCCACACCGAATTTGTTGTTAGCAAATGAGCTGCTGGTGGCAAGTTTACGGTCACTAGCGACGCGCTGTTGTGTTGTGTGTCTGTCAGCATCTCCCAACGGGATCGAGCGACAAAATTGGCGTCGCATGCGCGCACTGAAGGAATTGTGTAGCTGCTGTGCGAGGACAAGCCAATGATTGTCAATTAGGCGCAAACTTGGGCGAACGAGTGCCGACAAATTAGTGCCCAAATGAAAAATTTAGCGATTCGTTTCGCGTGAGCACCACTTCAGCGCTTTTCCCTCTCTTCCTCGGCATCCGCTGGCCCAGCAGCCAATTCACACGCAAACGACTCGAGACCATCTTCTGTGAGGAAGTCCGCATCGTAGCTGATACCGAGAAAACAGCGTATCGGTCCTCCCTTTCAACCTGAACAGAACATATCCAGGCATACAGGTGCACTCTAATATGTCCAACTTTTGTACAGTCCTATTACTGAATTAGTCGAGAGTCCAGTCGGTGCACCGGAGAATATACCATAAACCTTCAGATCAGATGCTGCAGCTTGTTAGCTGATCAGTGAGCGAGAGGCTAATTTTTTTTTTTTGGGGGGGGGGGGGTGGGGGCTAGCGACGCGCTGTTGTGTTGTGTGTCTGTCAGCATCTCCCAACGGGATCGAGCGACAAAATTGGCGTCGCATGCGCGCACTGAAGGAATTGTGTAGCTGCTGTGCGAGGACAAGCCAATGATTGTCAATTAGGCGCAAACTTGGGCGAACGAGTGCCGACAAATTAGTGCCCAAATGAAAAATTTAGCGATTCGTTTCGCGTGAGCACCACTTCAGCGCTTTTCCCTCTCTTCCTCGGCATCCGCTGGCCCAGCAGCCAATTCACACGCAAACGACTCGAGACCATCTTCTGTGAGGAAGTCCGCATCGTAGCTGATACCGAGAAAACAGCGTATCGGTCCTCCCTTTCAACCTGAACAGAACATATCCAGGCATACAGGTGCACTCTAATATGTCCAACTTTTGTACAGTCCTATTACTGAATTAGTCGAGAGTCCAGTCGGTGCACCGGAGAATATACCATAAACCTTCAGATCAGATGCTGCAGCTTGTTAGCTGATCAGTGAGCGAGAGGCTAATTTTTTTTTGGGGGGGGGGGGCTTGGGGAGATGAAGTTGGGAGAACAGATTTGTTACATTTCGCTTCGAAGGAGAAAAGAGGAGAAAAGAATTTGAGAGGGAACCAAAATGTGGGAGATTCTGAACGAACTGGCAGGCATCGTTGAAGCGATCTTAGTTATATTTTCCATCTATTCTTTGCCAGTTTACTTACATTAATGTCTTTGCCAAGCCTTTTGCCGCCGTCTTTCCTCATTTTTCTCAAGGATACCTTCTAGTGGCACATTTAAGGAGGATAATTGTCACATTTACGTGTCGATGTGGGAGTCGATGACAATGTGTTATGTGGGGATATGCGTATGCAATTGCGTACGTTTCGCAGCGATTTCGCTCGTTTTATGCTCGTCTCAAAACGTCGTTGACTTTGCATTGCGCTCTTTTAAGAAGATTGCGCATAGTGATGCTGGGGCATCATATTTCGGCACTGCCTCTATGGTTGCTTCTTCCTCGTTCACCGTTCTTCAAAAATTCCATTTCTCTTTGAAAAGTTACCCACTTCACTATATAAACTATGGTCAGATTTTAGTGCAATGATCTTTGCCGGAGCTCGAAGTGAAACCAGCATAAATGAGAGAGTAAAGCCAATTGACAGTTATGGTTCATTTTGTTGGGACAAGATTTTTCCTAGTCATATATAGACATTTAGCTCTAATACAGGTAACGATTTGATAGACGTAGTAAAAAAATTGACTGAAAAAGTAATGATCGTAGTAATCGAACTTTTGAGAGCACCCACTTGACGCCAGTCTGGTTAGGTGGTTGATTTTATGCAGAGAATGGTGCTCGTTTTAAGTTTGAGGAATGGCGATTGAACAAACATTTTGTTGTTCCCATTCGGTTACGAATTGTCTTTTTCTTCACCCCGATCAAACTTTTCAATTTCGATCACGGGATGACAAATAATTTAAAATATGGGCAACAATTTGGGCTACGCAGAAGTTAGCGCTCTTCAAGCAGCCTATAAGTGAATTAGTTAGACCCATCGTAGCGCATCAACCTGCCCCCATTTCCCTACTGCACTCCACCATAACTTGTGCAGTCAATGTTTGGTGGATGGCCAATAGGGTAGCGCAAAGTTCCTCAAAAAAAGAACACTTGTCCTTAACCTAATCCGTTTAGAACTCTGCTGCAATTAAATTTGCATATTTGAACGACTAACGAAATTTCTAATAAGACGTCGAAAAATAATTTAGAGAACACTTCTGTGTTTTAAAGCAAAGCGAATAGCATTAAAAATAATCGCTTCATATCAATAGTTGTCTCTAACTTTCTACATGCTTTTTACACGACTATATTGTGAATATTTCGAGGCTATAAAATAAACATATAGATTGTTAGTTATCATTGTTATTAAATGGATGAATGATACGAACATTTCGACGATATTGTGTAAAACTGGTTATTACCTAAAGTTTTTATTATTCAGTCGAAAATATTGGAGTGAATAGGCGTATCGGATGGCTTACGGTAGTTGAAGTGTCCGATCAAATAAGTGCGTAGAGGGGAGGGCGAGGTGAAGCGCTACGGCTGAAACCGCAGAGGTGCGGCGCCGACGCATATTATTCTTTAACGAGGGAGGTGCTGTACGTCCAATAAGCGCACATCGACACCGTTCTATTACGCTTTGCGTTGCCACCGTTTGCATATCTTTGCTTCATTTTCAATTTCATCTATCCATCGAAGAACATTGCGATGCTTTTCGCGTAATATAGAGAATTGGAAAGGTCTAATTTGGGCTATTCTATTTCCGTTCGCGAATGTCCGGAGATATAGTGCCTTCAAATAATAATTTATCAAGCAAAGTTAGGCATTCTCAACTGACGGAGAAAGGTTTAATTATGCAGCTAAATAAAGAGGAAAATTTTTGTGACTTATTCTTTTCTTCAACAACCAATTAGAGGGAATTATTGGCTCGTTGGAATGAGTTCAACATTTTGTTGTTTTTTTTCGTCACATGGAGCAATCTCAATGAAGCTGACCTTTAAGTTCCAAGAAATTCTTGATAATTGAAAAGCAGCAATTATCTTATATTGATAGAACCGTTCAACTGTGTCACCCTCTACTGGCGTATGACAACTTGATGATTGGATGATGTGCTGATTCGTCTTGAGAATGTCGTAGGGAAGGAGACTGAAAACGAAATGCGCAGCAGTTGATCCGATCAGATCGCCCATGTTGACCGCTGTTGCCAAATGTTGCGATGCTCACTCCCGTGAGGCATACCTGTTCGTTGCGCCCAATTTACCCACCCTTCGTTCATTCGCAAAACTTAGGGCCTCGAAGCGATTGATGGTTCCAAGAGAATGGGATGAACAACGTTTGCGCTTTTGCGCATCTTCTATGTCTAGCAGAGATTGTTCACTTACACTCATTTCCCCTTTGTTTAACAGATTCGACCATACCCATATAATGCCTTGTTTCTTTATCACCGACCGAACCATATTGCTTAGATTATCTGTCATTTGTTACTCTTTTTCACTTCTCATTAGTGAACCCGACGATTCTATGATGCTGTCACTGATGAAGTGCCTATAAAAGCTTCGATATTGTTGTTTAATAAGCGCATAAGGTTGTCACGGAAGGTAATTTTTATAAACTGCGAACAATACGCTCAACTTTAGAACGAAAGCATGGCCTTGGGATTGTTTTCATTAGTGATTTCTATTCCTTTTGAACCCTTCTTCTTAAGATACTGTTGCCGTGGAGCGGTCATCGTTTCGATGACTAAATAAATTTGGGCGCATGCCGTTGTCTCGGCTAGCATATGTGCATTAACCATCTGTTGCATTTGTCCGGAGCTTGCTAAAGGAGACGATGGCGAAAATCATCGCGGTGCGTTCGTAAATTGGTGACTGCATAAATTTTCATAAATTTATTCACTTCTCAGTGAGTTTCGTTCGGGTAATTGTTCTTGGGAACAAGTATCCCGACCAAGCACTCGTTTATGCGCAATCAGTTCTCACCTTCTACGAATGGAAGAACTTCTCAGAAACGCATTATTTAGTTCCAATTAGTTGGTGAATTTCTTCACTTCTATCATTATCACTTCATTCACCCAACGAATTATATTTATGCGTTTAGGTAACTCAGCTGAAAATCGATAATAATCCATTTGCGAAAGGATTCCGTGATGCGGGTGCTGGTAAACGGGAAAAGAAACGATTGTTGGGCAAGCCGGAGTGCGGTACTACCACAAAAACGTCCGATGATGGCACACCCGAATCGCCAATTCGTGCTAGTAGTTCGGCGGATTCAGATGTCTCCGAAGACGATGAGCCTGCACAGAAGCGGGTCAAAAGTAATCAGAGTGAAGAACATGCCTGTCAACAAGCGTCCCAACAGCAACAACAACCTACACATACGTCCAATAGTCAGCACCACCAACAACAGCAACAACGATTGTTAGCCAAAGAAGGTGGTCTAATGTATGCGGCTGGCTGTGGCGCAACATTTCCGCCATTTTTCAATGCTTACGGGTTTCCCCCACCGGCCGATTTCTTCTACCCGCCCACACCGTTTCCACGCGATTTGTTCATGCAGCATGCGGCTCAACATTTTTCGCAATTCCTTGTGCGGCCATCGTTACCACCAATTGCAATGCCTGTTCCGGTCGCACCTCCACCCGCTGTCGTTGCTAAGAAAGGCGGCTTCGACGTTTCTGATCTCCTTGCTAAACCGTGATTTCGCTGCTCCATTACGTGTGCTTGCTTTTCCATATCTCTTTACGTGTTTTCTGAATGTCCGGCATTTCGCTACACGTTTCCCAAACATCTGATGAGTAAATGGCGGGGATGGCAAACGGGGAAGAAAACGAGGAAATGAGGAAGTGTTTTACCGCTTTACCAAAACAACTAGCTTTCTGGCTTGTGGCTTTACCAAAACAACTAGCTTTCTGGCTTGTGTTTACTTATATTTCGAAAGAAACCCTCAATTTCATAGGCTCCCGAGCCTTACTGTGCCTACTGAATACCTTATAATCATGATTATTATTGAAAACATATGCCATTTGTTTACGCACCCTTGCCCTCGGACGATTGTCACATTAATGAGTTCTTGGTAAGGCGTACTCAACATTCAGTGTATTCCCTTGCGGGTAGGATAACCTTCTCAAAAAGACCACTACTACTAGATGGTGTGCGGGGAAGGCGGAGGGAGGGGGAGGGAGAGGGATAGGAGGACATGAGAAGCGCACCATCACAAAAAGTACAACCGATGAAACAGTCGAAGAAAGGCGTAAAATGGCGTTACGCCTTATTAGTGATCTTATCTTGTCAGATGTTTGTTTTCAATTAAAGTCAACAGAAATGAGACATATGTGTTAAAAATGCTCAGCTGTATTGTTTTCGGCGTTTCCTTTTTGGTTGCACATTTGCGTAAACACATAATTATTTCCTCTGAATGCTTCGTTCGTTGTATATCGTTCTTTTTCTTTTATTATTAAAAAAAATTATCAAATAACATCGCAACGTTCGAATGCAAATTCTATACAAGATGTGTACAAATGCAATTCTTCGTTCATTCCGAGTGATTCCAAAAAATAAAAATTGATAAAACGTTTTACAGTGAACATCATTGCACTAACGATTGCAGCGAACTGAATAAACAAACTCAAAATACGATTTAGAATCAACTTGTACGACAAAAAAAACAACAAATCAAAGCACAAACCTCAATTATACAAATTGAAAGCGATCACACAACCCAAAATCTTTCTCTCCCCACTTTGAGACTGCATAAAGCTGCAAACGTAAGACAGTGGCCGCCTCCATGGATAGCATCTTATCTCTTTTCCCGTTCCAGATGGCAGTTGAGATTAACAAAGTTGATTTCGAACTCGCACAGAAGAGCGGTGCGGAATTGCGCTGTTCTCTTAAAGCGACGAAAAATGCGGACGTCACAACATATTAGAATGTTGCAAAATCTTTAGCGATGAATAGGAAATCCTGACTAGAATTTTTTGATAACTGCATACTGCCGAATTTTTAAAACGAATAGCTAATCGGCCACCCGAGAATGAGCAAATGCGTAAGCGTGGATGGTCGCCGAGAAGTACACTATCGCTTCACTATTATTATATGGTTGCAATGATGGTGCATTGCGCCCCTACAGTACGCCTCCCATGTGGCAGCATGCTATGCACAAAACAAGTACAGAGCCGAGGAAAAGGATCGGGAAGAGAGAAGGACAAGTGGCGAATGAGAGACAGCAGAGACAAAGCTGGTATTGTGGTCTTAACAAGAAAACCTATGCGCCCGCGCAGAGAACAAACGTTTTACGCGTCAGACTTCGCAATTAGAATTGGTGAACGATCGCAGAATACACTAAACCGACTTGAAAGCCACCTACAGCACCGTTAAAATTACGATGTAATCCATTCAATAAATCATCTGTACGAAAGCAGTGCCGCTTTAAAGCTGAAACAGAGTCACAGTTCGAGGAAGTTTTTTGTGTGTGAAAAAGTGCTCGAGACTTCACACAATTGTTTCATTTAACGTTATAAATGGTCTTGAAAATGACCTCATGAAATTGGAAAAAAACCATAAAAGCGATGATTCCAATAAGAAAATCTGCATAAACTTAACAATCCGTGGGATCGAACGTTAAAAAACAGTCTCTGTTAGACGTACACAACTGCGATTTAAATTTCTGGGGGAAGGAATTACGAGAAAATTTAACTAGCATCCTTTCAAAAGCTCTGTCAATATGAAACTTGCTGCAGCAGTTAAAGTACAGTAGCCGAAGCAAAGACTCTGGGATGCACCATTATAAACAAACGATCAAAAAAGGCTTCGCGTCTTCTCGCTTCTACTCGACCCCAACATCACACTGAGCATTTAGGGCCTAAACGATTCAGAAGCACTCGAAACCCGTGATGAGCGTACGGCAACAGCATCTGGTGCCAATGACCTTACCAATGCAGCCATCTGCATATTCATCTCGCGTAACTGGGCACAGCTCAGCGACAGCGCTTTGTGACTTCCGAGGACGGCCCAAGAAGCACTCGAGTGACTTCGGCAATATGCCAACAAGAGCACCTCCACATCCACCTGATCGCAGCAACCGAACTCTGCCCCATATTGGAGCCTGAAATACTACAACACCAACTGAACGGGGCTATTGAAGCATTTTAGAGAAGTTTTGAGAGTGTGAGAGGAACCGTACCTTTATTAGTCAAAGCCTATCAACAACTATTTCAAAGGTTTAACCGATCACAACACACAAATAACGGATCATCTCTAGGCATGTACCTCTAAAACTACAATATTCAGATGGTTTTCTCTTGTTGATTGCTGTAGAATCACCAGAGTAATGTGGAACAATATTTAACCGCTACAATTACAAAGGCATCTGAATTTGTTCACTAATAACGTCAGCACAGAAAGAGCAAGAAATTGTCAAAGTGATACTAGGAATATAATAAAGCCTCTCGCTCGAAAGAAACCCTCCCTCAAATCAAAAATAAAGAGGAAACCCACTAGTTTCCAAACTACCGCTCAGCAAAGACCACGAAATCAGCTTACTCCTTGAATAATTCGCACATTCTAGAAAGCTGCGAACCTTATACCATTTAGGGTTTTGATTCGTGACGATATGATAGACGCTCTGTGGACAATCGATGAATATGAAAAGAGTAAACGGACTGGTCGTGACACTGAACTACTGAATTGATGCTTAAAGGTTGCACACTTTGAAATGGCCTAACAAATCTTTCGAACGTGTTTCAACGTGTTATGTTCATTGTATCACCATTTTCCAATTATCCCCTTCGAAAGAAACCGATCTCGTCAGAAATGATAACAATATAATTGTGTGTGTGCCGTCTGCGGTCTGCTTAAAACGAATGAACGGCACGCGTCCACGCCACTCGTAGATTAGTGCACTCAAAAAGACGGACAGAGAGAGAGAGAGGTGCAGTGCGATGCGCTAAGAAACTCATTGAGAAATTTGACATCGAGCTGCTTGCTACCCTGCCACCGACACACAGCAAGAGGGCAGCAGCAGCAGCAGCAGCAGCTAGTTATTCAGCCACTCGGTTAGTTAACTGTGCGGTAAAGCACTCGTCTTTCTCAACATACCGACCGCCAAACGCTCGTACATCATCTTCTCAGAGTACGCGTTTTCCTCGTCGACGGGCTAGTCGGTAAACGGCACCCGTGAAAAGTAAGCATAAACAAACTGCGTGCTAAGTGTCTGCGGTTAACAACTCCTAGCTGCTCCCAAACCACGATGTCGAAACTTTGTTCGAATTTTATATATTAACTAACCTCTTGTTTCCATTCCTACCCCCTTCCTCTATTCACTGTATACCGCGACCCGACAACCACTTGAAATGGTGAGCGTGGACATCATAAAAACTTGGGAGTGGAAGAAACACGGTATGTAATGTGCGGAGATGAGAGTAAGAAGGATCACCAGAAGGAGTACGGGGATATTATAAGCGTGCCGAAAAATGGACAGATGTTATCTTCTGAAAATTCAGCTCTGAGGTTGTCGCTCCCCCTTTCCCCGTTTGCAATTCCGTAGCTTAAATCTAAGGTTGGCGCCTCGCTCCGCTCCTTCGTCATGCTTCCCTTTCAGGCTGCCATATGACAGCGGTAGAAGGTGCTACAGCGGCATATGGAGGGGGGGGGAAGGGGGGGAGGGGGAAGGTTGAAGGAGGCAACATTCTTCAGTCGCCTGCCACAACCCCGTCACACTCTCGGGTTTACAGTAACGACCACAAGAGATGCTGGAAAATGGCAAACGATGCTCAAAGATGGCGAACGCCTAACTCCTCCCTCGCCATCGATGTTTTTAGAACCGAATCTCTTTCACGTATATTTCTTCCTTTACACAGTTCTATGATGCACACAGGAGCATGAGAAAGCGATGAGGACAAGCCAATTAAAGCTGCGCTATGCGATGACGATCACCGAGATTACTATCGCACGACCAACCCACCCACAGAATACCAACACAAATACACACACACACATATACACACAGACGCACACATTTTAAACTGCGTCCAACTCTGTATTTTACTAATTTTAAGCTATGTTTTTTCTTCCGCACTCCGCCGGCAAGGTCGTTCAGCAAATCATTAATCATAAAATCAGGTTGGCTGTCATAATTAACATTTATGAAACATATGACATAAATAGCATCGAAACAAAGAATAAACAACGAAATACTACAACACCAACTGAACGGGGCTATTGAAGCATTTTAGAGAAGTTTTGAGAGTGTGAGAGGAACCGTACCTTTATTAGTCAAAGCCTATCAACAACTATTTCAAAGGTTTAACCGATCACAACACACAAATAACGGATCATCTCTAGGCATGTACCTCTAAAACTACAATATTCAGATGGTTTTCTCTTGTTGATTGCTGTAGAATCACCAGAGTAATGTGGAACAATATTTAACCGCTACAATTATAAAGGCATCTGAATTTGTTCACTAATAACGTCAGCACAGAAAGAGCAAGAAATTGTCAAAGTGATACTAGGAATATAATAAAGCCTCTCGCTCGAAAGAAACCCTCCCTCAAATCAAAAATAAAGAGGAAACCCACTAGTTTCCAAACTACCGCTCAGCAAAGACCACGAAATCAGCTTACTCCTTGAATAATTCGCACATTCTAGAAAGCTGCGAACCTTATACCATTTAGGGTTTTGATTCGTGACGATATGATAGACGCTCTGTGGACAATCGATGAATATGAAAAGAGTAAACGGACTGGTCGTGACACTGAACTACTGAATTGATGCTTAAAGGTTGCACACTTTGAAATGGCCTAACAAATCTTTCGAACGTGTTTCAACGTGTTATGTTCATTGTATCACCATTTTCCAATTATCCCCTTCGAAAGAAACCGATCTCGTCAGAAATGATAACAATATAATTGTGTGTGTGCCGTCTGCGGTCTGCTTAAAACGAATGAACGGCACGCGTCCACGCCACTCGTAGATTAGTGCACTCAAAAAGACGGACAGAGAGAGAGAGAGGTGCAGTGCGATGCGCTAAGAAACTCATTGAGAAATTTGACATCGAGCTGCTTGCTACCCTGCCACCGACACACAGCAAGAGGGCAGCAGCAGCAGCAGCAGCAGCTAGTTATTCAGCCACTCGGTTAGTTAACTGTGCGGTAAAGCACTCGTCTTTCTCAACATACCGACCGCCAAACGCTCGTACATCATCTTCTCAGAGTACGCGTTTTCCTCGTCGACGGGCTAGTCGGTAAACGGCACCCGTGAAAAGTAAGCATAAACAAACTGCGTGCTAAGTGTCTGCGGTTAACAACTCCTAGCTGCTCCCAAACCACGATGTCGAAACTTTGTTCGAATTTTATATATTAACTAACCTCTTGTTTCCATTCCTACCCCCTTCCTCTATTCACTGTATACCGCGACCCGACAACCACTTGAAATGGTGAGCGTGGACATCATAAAAACTTGGGAGTGGAAGAAACACGGTATGTAATGTGCGGAGATGAGAGTAAGAAGGATCACCAGAAGGAGTACGGGGATATTATAAGCGTGCCGAAAAATGGACAGATGTTATCTTCTGAAAATTCAGCTCTGAGGTTGTCGCTCCCCCTTTCCCCGTTTGCAATTCCGTAGCTTAAATCTAAGGTTGGCGCCTCGCTCCGCTCCTTCGTCATGCTTCCCTTTCAGGCTGCCATATGACAGCGGTAGAAGGTGCTACAGCGGCATATGGAGGGGGGGGAAGGGGGGGAGGGGGAAGGTTGAAGGAGGCAACATTCTTCAGTCGCCTGCCACAACCCCGTCCCACTCTCGGGTTTACAGTAACGACCACAAGAGATGCTGGAAAATGGCAAACGATGCTCAAAGATGGCGAACGCCTAACTCCTCCCTCGCCATCGATGTTTTTAGAACCGAATCTCTTTCACGTATATTTCTTCCTTTACACAGTTCTATGATGCACACAGGAGCATGAGAAAGCGATGAGGACAAGCCAATTAAAGCTGCGCTATGCGATGACGATCACCGAGATTACTATCGCACGACCAACCCACCCACAGAATACCAACACAAATACACACACACATATACACACAGACGCACACATTTTAAACTGCGTCCAACTCTGTATTTTACTAATTTTAAGCTATGTTTTTTCTTCCGCACTCCGCCGGCAAGGTCGTTCAGCAAATCATTAATCATAAAATCAGGTTGGCTGTCATAATTAACATTTATGAAACATATGACATAAATAGCATCGAAACAAAGAATAAACAACGTAAAAAAAAAAACAGCAGAGTTCCTCCAACATTATTTGCAGTTCCTGTGATCTCGATCACATGTGTAGATGTTAGCTGCGCTGAGAACAACGTACCGCTTAAGTACTAACATCTATCTAGCTATGCTGATGCCGTGGGCTGCAACACAGTTTTATTATGCCCAACAATGCAATACGACCTGTTACCGTATCTTATTCGTGTTCTATGTTGTTACAGTATACCACTCAGCTTCGTATCACTTTTAAACCATCGGCAAAGAAACGTAAAACATTTTCTTAGTAAACTTTCCTTTAAATTAAGAGGAGATATGCGTATAAATATCGAAACATTTTCAACGAAAATATGGAGTGCCGTGTTTCCTTTCCAAACCTTTTCGCATTTCACCTAAGCGCGAGGAGAGAAACGCAGCAATTTTTGATTTCGCATCAAATTCTAGAAAATATCTTAAGCGCATCAGTGAATGTTGCCGTAGCGACTAACGCACACGCCAATTAGGTGTAATGCTGGGAGAGACGGAAACATTGCGATTAGATCTCATCGCTCGGCACATCGATAGTATTACGCATATGCGCAGTGATTTCATACCGCTATTAGTCTAAGCGATATGATGACAACATGGAGACGAACTTGGCTCCAAGATGGCGACTCATGATTTTGCCACTTGATCTTGTCGCCCCACGACCCGATCGTCTTGGACGATCGACACGTCAAGGTGGCAACAGAGACGCCGTCACAGCAGGGCCTTCTCTCTCTAATTGGCTCGCACGACACGTTTTCACGGCAATTAGTGATGGGAATGTGATTTGGCGGATATGGCTTGAACGCCAGCCGAAACAGATCGTCAAAAGTAAGGCAAGAGGAGAGGGAAACAGACAAAGAGAGAGAGAGAGACGTTATCGCACCTGCTGTATGATAGGGACGCCGGCAGATGATGACGAAAGCGAAGGGAGAAATGCAAATTGCGCATGGTAGCGAAATGCTCAAATTCACTTCTTTCTCTCACTTTGCACTTCCACGTTCACTTTTTCTCGTCTCCTTTAGGTGAACATATCGGCGATGATCTCTTTCAACACGAATGCTGCGTCCGTCACATTGCAAACGCCTATTTGCAACAAAACAAAAATATGAGACAAAAACTACGAGCGATATGCGCAAATGTTGAGATCGACGTCAATGAACCTTCCTTCGTAAACTGTGCTTTTGTAATGAGACGTTTAAATCGAACCACTAGAGGCAATAAACACTCAACTATAATTACTTCAGAACATAACGCATTCAAAACGACCTTTTGCCTTACAACACTTTCAATGAAATGCGTGCGGAGCAGCGTGAAGCTGACATATGAGTTACAATTAGTGAGAAATTATCTTCAAACATAAGTAAGCATGAGGAAGCAAAGCAAGAGCTGTGAAACGCATAAAAAAGGGAGGAAACTAAATGAAATGTGAGAGGGATGGCAGAAAAACGCGTCGTATCACTGCCAAGTAAAAATCACAGCTCACTGTGTCAACACAAAGCATTTACCTCGCAGCCACAACAAATAAAAACCAACCTCTTCTGGATTCAGCCAACACTGGCTCTACTAGCTTCTCACTGCTGACTCAAAGAGAAAAAAATCATCGAGGGACAACACCTTAACATTTTAGGACACTTACTCAGCCATTCACGATCGAAATTTCGCAGCTCCGCGATAAAAAAGAGGAGAAATCCCAATTCTCCCTCCCCCCGTTTCCCGTTTCAACAACCGAGTGACAAACAATATCTGATAATTCCATGACGGAAGCGACGCATAGCTGTCATACTACCCCGGCCTCTCCTCTCATGATTAGCTGTCATTACATTAAAATAATCACTTCATAAACGCTGAATAACCAGGTTACCGAGACGGAAAAACCCACTTTTTTTACGACTTTAAATTTGCTTACGGCGATAATTTTTCATACAGTTGATCCTAGCTTATTAAATTACAAAGAAAAGAAAACAGATCACTCTCGCATCTTTCTCCTCAAAGATTAATCGCTCATTCCTTAAAATAAAAAATGCGGCGCATTCATAGAACCACAAAGAAAACCGACCTCAACTGCCTGACCGCATGAAGCGCGTTCTTGTACTGTTTCTTTTGCAATGCGAAAAGAAGGAAATCGAAATTTGGCTCCATTCGTGTGCCCGCCGTGAGGCTTTCAGCGCTATGCACCGAATCTGGTATACTGGCCAACAAACATCTATGCAAACACAACACCTCCGACGACATATCCAGATCCTGAAACGACGAACAATCATTTTTCATTTAACAGTTACGCATTCCAGTTCCTAATAACAATATCCACTCATGCATTCTTTGAAACTGATTAACTTGAAAACTGAAACTGATTAACTTGAAAAAGCACATATAATATGAAGCATTTCAAGAATGGATAACATATTAGGCTAAAGAGGCTGAAAAACAAATAATTTTGGTCAAAATATATCTTCGTTGTATCTAGGCAAATTCCTCAGAACCAATAAAACCTACGTTGTCAAAAATCGCCAGCTAATTCGCCTCATCAAATGTGCACTTTCGGTCTCTACAGAAAGCTAATAAGAATGTTTACTGTCCATAGCAATTTGGCGTTTCTCATGCCGAAGATATATGTCTCTTCTGTACCTAGCATTTGAAGCAATATACCCTTAGTCGATCTCCCTAACACTATTAAATATGCCATTATTTATTTCTTTTATGCATGTTTTTTCTTTCTTTCCTCCTTTCTCGTGCGGGATGTCAGTTCATCGATGTGGCTTAAACGCTTCAGCTGTTCACTGTGCGAAATTCAATACTCTCAAACTTAGTATGATGATAATAAAAGCCAAAATGCACATTTGCACCCTCGAACTCCTCACGAAATTGGGACTGACGACGAGCTTTCGCTACTATATTATATTACTTCTCTAACATATCAATTAAAGCTATGTCGTTGTTGACACCATCATCGTGGAATTCCACCTTTACGCCTATGACAACAATCTAACTTTGTTATGCTTTTCTCAAGCCCATTTCCCATATCTTATTTGAAAGCGTCAAATTAGGATAATAACGAAAAAAAGAGCTCAAAATTTAGCATTAGGATATTCCGAAAGTCCATGGTACCGGGGACTCCGGCCAAATCCTGAATCAATTTTATCGAAGCCCAACTTTACTCTTCCCCTCCGAGAGCATCTTACGCTGTCAAGTTCACCAAACCACTAATACACTGCTGGACGGACTCAGTAACTACCTGTCGATTTAAAAGCTTACAGGAACTTACGAACTGTTGGGCTGAAAGCTTGGAGAGACTCACTTACTACTTGTCGGGTGAAAAGCATAATTTACTGAAATGTTTAAAAAGCAAGAAGTGTATGTGCAAAACTGATAACCGTATCAAATACGAGGCAACGACGCGAACAGAGCGCCTGTCCGTTTTAATGGGTTTACAAGCGCGTGCAACACAGCACGCAGTCGTGCTTGCGCATCTGTGACATAAATAACATCGTTAACCTGCGCTCATCCCACTAATTAACCCGGCCTTACTGCCTCATGGTTTATCACGACATTCTCATGATAAGCAGCAACAGTAGTTCAACCAACTTCTTCCGCACACATGCGGTGGGCCCACCCCATCTCTTACTCCTCCTTTCCTGAAGCCGCCACCTTAAGGTTCTCTCCAGCGACTCTCGCAAGAGTATCGCCCGCGTCAGGACGGCAGGAAAAATTTTCGTTTTTTCAACCCGCAGCTGGACCCCTTCCTTCGACGACAGCACAATGCTTTTTTCTCCTTCCCCCAAATGAAAGGGAGAGGGTTTCCCATGTGTTTTCCAAAACAATTGACACGGCCCCCCCCTCCCCCAAATTTCTTAACAATCGAACGCCGTTTGAAATTACTGAACAACCCACAAAAGACGTTTCCAGTGTTGCCTCATCACAATTTTGGTGGAAGAAGTGAAAATTGCAAGGAATTTTTGAAAGTAATTCAACAAATCTTACAAGCTAAATGAGGATATCTATGCACCTAGCTATTGCGAACTGCCTTGTCAAATTCGATTCAGACACCTGGTGATTTAAACCGAACGAACGAACAGTCGCCCTGCGCTTTCGTAGAAATCTTGCTGGTTTCTCCGATGTGCGAATAGGTAGTTAATGCTAATACGGCAAGAACTCAACATTCACAATATTATTAACATTCTGTCCGACAATGTAAACGAACCTTTTGAAAAAAATTAAAAAACTGCCATGGGAAATTCACTTCATGTAGACTTACATCCCCATCTTATTACGCGGTCTATTTCGAAAACACCTCATTAAAGTGCTATTCCGGCGTTAGTTAATTTTAGACGGTGATCTGAAATGCACTAGTTTTCAGAATGGTCTCCCTACCCCTTCCCAATAAGCTGGGTTTGTCCCGCCCTTTCCACACAGACCGAGTCTTTCCGTTTTTTTTTCATGCACTGCTTTGCCTGTCATCGACAACCAACTTCAGGTTTCCATTAAAAATGTGCTTTTTTTAAAGCAAGCGGCCTCGAATGTATTTGAAAAGTTCAAAACTCTATTAGATGAAGCAAATTTGACTGCTATGCCTATATTTCTAACGATCTTATACCATTTTCAATTCTGAATATAAAAATCCAGTATTCCTATGCCTCTGTACGATTTTTTGCTGCTGAAGGCGAGTTGCTAAAAGAAGGGATAGATCAGCAACAGCACATACTATGTGTATGTGCAGCAGCACTAGTGCACATTAACGTGACTCGTGACAACTTTATCGTTATGCGCGTCGGCCGCCTCTATTCATCACCAAATAGCGTCTGTACATTTAGCACACCAAAAAAACCAAACCACCTATCCCATTCAGCATGTCTAAAGCAATATTTCCGCTGCTACCGTAACCGGATGAATCATCAGTCACCACAGTAAGGGAAAATTAATGGTACGAAAGAAAGAATTTGATCAACTTAGAACTTTCAGTCCATTTCACCTCAGCTCAAAACAATATTTTACAATCCAAATCCAACGTTATAACATTCACAAAAATTTTCGCCAAACCACGCATAATTAATAAGACATCATATCATACCTGTGCTTCAGCCGTATTACCGACTCCTTTGATCATGTCGTCCAATTTGTCTGACATTAACAGCATTTGAAAGAACAACTTGTGTACAGATTTACACAGCTCCAGGTACTGAAACAAGCGCTCTTCGTATTTTCAGCTCACCATCAGGATCTTCTTATGTGAAAACTAACGCTAAATAGCACCAAAGTTCAGGTATGATCAGCACCATTTATAAGGCTTTACGAATCTATGAATGACGTATGGTCCAGAAGGAAAAGAAAAATATTTTCAGATATGTGATAGACTTACTGGAATTTTAAGAACGAAATGACACACACGAAAAAAATCAGCGGAAAAAAAGAATTTTACTAAAAAGTGTCCTTTTCGCGAATGAACTAATGGCTAAAAATCGAGTAAGTTGAATGAAAGAAGTAACGGAACCTGAGTATTGCTAACGGAAGATGATGAGCCACCAATCATCGCCAATTTCATTGTCGCCCTCACCCCATTCAGAGACTGCAAAGTACAAAGCTTTAATAATGAGAACTTCACGTTTTCAAAATCAACACTATTTTACCATACACGACCTTACTTTACTGGTCTTCCTCCCCGATTGGAGGAGAGGAGGGAGAGAAAGGAAGGAAAGTGAGAAGCGAGTAGGAAGAGCTAGAAGCAGTAAGCCAATTTCAGGCTGAGGCCGTAAGCAATCGGAAAAAAGTGAAAAAAACAGTGTGAAGAAGAAGGGACAAGAAAAGAGGAAAAAATCAAGCTGAACAAGAAAACGGCCAAAAAAATCAAGTGCCGGTGCAGTTGAAAGCTGAGGTCGCAAAAAAATTCACCAATTATGGGATAGAGAG
>JPKZ01003185.1:77524-105951 GCA_000803305.1 Toxocara canis
GTACAGAAGACGAGATGAGATCATGTTCATATGTCACGCAGTTTTTACTCGATTCAATCAATATTCCGCCACTCATAAATGAAACGTGCTAAGCTTGAGAAAGTTCACACGTTACTTATGTGGTAACTGCTCACAACCGTTGCCTGCAATAAAAAGCGCCAATTCCCGTAAGCTTGGAGCGGATCACAGCTTGGAACACCGTGAATCATAGCACTAAAGCAGCAACGTCTATTGATAGAGAAGTTGAAGAAGTGGACTGAACTATATACCCACCTAGTGCTCATCAAATCAACAGCTTTATCACTGTTTATTTGTTGCCAATCGAAGGGCATTCGGATCTCGCACGCGCAACTAGTGTGCAGTTGGAAACAATTTCGAATTGGACACCGATAGAAAATTCGACAAACTGATCCCATCAGCGTTTCCTTTAGCATATTACGTTCAAATACTAGAAGTAGCCTTCTGATGCGTTAGACGAAGTATGGAAATTGAGTGCGTGCAATGTATGCGCACTTTGCGTCATGCTTTGTGTTTCGTCTCAACAAGCACGCACTTGGTAGCGGAAACGACGCCGGGAAAGTGCTGGAAGCGTGCGGGTGCAGCTTTTGAGCGATTAACTGCGACAAAAACGCGCAAGCCCTCTGATCGGGCCATAAAACGGCGGCACACTCGGAAATGCTCTCCACTTAACAAGACCACCATATCCATCCCCCTTCCACACTGACAGCCAGTGGACGACTGCCAGCAAGAAGAGGGACACGCTCCGGCTCAACACACTAGATGATCGACTCAATTGTTTCTACGCTAAACTATGCAAAAAGGTAGACTTTTGATCCCAATTTCAAAAAGCAGAAAGCCTCCCCCCGATTTTATCGGCCGATCATTGTTTTGTTAAAATTGCTCCAACCAGAAGGAAAAATGTGGACATATTGACTAAGAAACTTTTCTCTTGCAAACTTCACTAACAATAGCGAATGTGAAACTTTGCGTATTTTATATGCCTTCTTCACCGGCACTGAATAAATATGGATATAACCTTTATAATTTGTTATCTTTTAAAGTGTATAACTTTAATGAGTATACAGTCTGGGCTGCTGACTGATTATCTATTCACACAACCGAAGTCTGCTGACACAAAGCGAAGTGAGCACAGCGAAAAATAACGATGGGACAGCGATGAAGGACAGTGCGATAAATACCCGAATGCATTGCTCCTTCCTCTCGACGAAAGTCTCATAATGCTCGTGTAGCTCAAGTAGAACACATTTTTGGTTAGAAAGTAAACCACAAGAACGCAGCTGAAAAAATCGGGCAATTATGGATACTGAGGATAGAGAAATTAACATGAAATGTCTCCCATTAATGAAAGGGTGCAAAACTATTCCAATCGATATTCGCATAATTCTCCTCTTTATTTGTGGACGAAAAATATGAATTCATGAAATCCGCTAAAGATGTTACAAATAACAAAGATAACAAAGGCGGAAAATTACAATAGATCGATCGTCGATAGACAGAGAATAATAATTTAGAGAACTTGAAGTGGCATGAAGAGATATTTAATGAATTATTGATTAAAACAAAAGTAGCGACCGATTATGGATTGAGTGAAATCGCATTTGAGTGACTTGTAGTGGTTTTTATGACGTAATATTTTATTATGACTGTATCTCATTATATCCCTTTATATCATTTTGTATTGTCGTAAATGTAGTTATCGCCTATCGACTAAATGTAAGATTCGATTCGATAACAAATATTCTCGACTGATTTTTCATTCACTTACTCGGATGATAAATTTAGTAATTTGTATGTAGATTTGGACGACAATGTAAAACGTACGTATTGAGCCGTAACGAAGAGGAACGGACAATCGGATATTTTCAAAACAAGATCGAGAGCATCGGCGAACATCGAAGAGATATCACGATGAGGTGATGAAAGTAGATGAGAAGCATCCCTCAGCACACCAGATAGCTTTACGCAGCATTCCTGTAAGCGCACAAATCAAACAACAAGCAAGTTTAATTAAGCACCTGCATGCATTGTCAACCCATCCGGTTTTTTATTCATTTTTTCGTCCTGTGCCTCGACAAAACTGTACGAATATATATGTCTGGTTTAGGTAGAATGAGCTATCTTGGTAAAGATTGTACAAGAATAACTATTTATTCGTCTTACAAATAAATAAGAAAAAAAAACGAAAAAAGAAACGAAATAAGAATAATCCGGTGATTCCGAATATTCATTTGATTTGTACAAAATGTCAAGTTCACGTTTCCTTAGATGAGATGGAGAAGGAGCTAAGTCGAGAGCGAATTAATATGCAGGTCCCTAGAATTTCATAGTACTTTCGACAGAAGACGACTACTTCGAAGAACGAGAGGGGATATATTTATGTGAGGTAATGCGACATTTTAGACAAAAGCACAATCAATATTCGGACAGTCGATATGCGTATGCTTGTCCACCGAGTAATTTTCACCTGCAGTTCCCTTTATACCATTTTGTATTGTCGTAAATGTAGTTATCGCCTATCGACTAAATGTAAGATTCGATTCGATAACAAATATTCTCGACTGATTTTTCATTCACTTACTCGGATGATAAATTTAGTAATTTGTATGTAGATTTGGACGACAATGTAAAACGTACGTATTGAGCCGTAACGAAGAGGAACGGACAATCGGATATTTTTAAAACAAGATCGAGAGCATCGGCGAACATCGAAGAGATATCACGATGAGGTGATGAAAGTAGATGAGAAGCATCCCTCAGCACACCAGATAGCTTTACGCAGCATTCCTGTAAGCGCACAAATCAAACAACAAGCAAGTTTAATTAAGCACCTGCATGCATTGTCAACCCATCCGGTTTTTTATTCATTTTTTCGTCCTGTGCCTCGACAAAACTGTACGAATATATATGTCTGGTTTAGGTAGAATGAGCTATCTTGGTAAAGATTGTACAAGAATAACTATTTATTCGTCTTACAAATAAATAAGAAAAAAAAAACGAAAAAAGAAACGAAATAAGAATAATCCGGTGATTCCGAATATTCATTTGATTTGTACAAAATGTCAAGTTCACGTTTCCTTAGATGAGATGGAGAAGGAGCTAAGTCGAGAGCGAATTAATATGCAGGTCCCTAGAATTTCATAGTACTTTCGACAGAAGACGACTACTTCGAAGAAGGAGAGGGGATATATTTATATGAGGTAATGCGACATTTTAGACAAAAGCACAATCAATACTCGGACAGTCGATATGCGTATGCTTGTCCACCGAGTAATTTTCACCTGCAGTTCATGAAAGTATCAAGAAATTTGGTAGTTTTATTTTTCTAACATGACTACAGCGGTATGCGCCATAGGGCACATGTTTTAGCTGCCATTTTTACCGCTTAGGTTAGTCTTGCCCATGTCAACACCATAAGCAGCAAACTATTACTGGTTATCCTGCTTCCAAGCCGATATTATGAGTTGTTTGTGTTTTGCTTTATCCATCACATCCATAGCATATATATGTGGTATTTCAGTTTCTAAAACAGTGACCATACCGCGGAAGAAGACATGTGGAAAAAGAAATAAGAAGAGTACAGACGACGAGACGGAAAAAGAGGACAAACCACACCGAGATGAAGGCAAGTGGAATGAAATGTGAGAAAGAGTAAGTATTCGCAAATTTAGTGCTGTTTGCTCAAGGAGATGAAATGGAACCTGAGGAAGTGAATGCGCCACCGCAGCTATATGATGCCCATTGGATGAGACAGCATGTTTGTTTGCTTAGGCACTTACGGCACTGGCAATCCGTAGCTGCGATACCTACGACTTTAAGTATGTTAAACGTCCCCACAACTCCCAGCTGCTCATTTATGAAAATCATGCTCAAGCAGCCTATTGAACAAAAAACAAATGCGGCTAACGCTCTGCCATGATACCGTTGCTCTGTTTTGCCTAACGGGGTTCCCATCAAGGATCTCGACGGTAAACAATCATCCGATTTCTCTACTGGAGTCAACCCTCCCACTCTCCCTCCCCCCCTCTCCCTCATCGGCCCAAATGTTCTCGTCTCCCTCCACTTTCTCGTCGTTCCCTTTTCTGGCAAACTGCTCCCCGACTGCATCCCCTCACCTCCGCTTAAAATTCCTCATTGCTGAATACCATATGCGGTACTAAAGCATAGCAAGGGTACGAAAATTAAAATAAAAGGGGAATCAGCGGCGAACATGCTAAAAACAAACGGAAAAGATATTGCCATGAAATTCTACCTCCTCCTTCTCCCCTACAAACTTTTGGCGTTTCGCCCAAGTGACGAGGACCAATAGTTGAACTGTGACAACCGTAAAACAACAAGCGAGCGCAGGTAGCCATCATGAGTGAGAACGTGGCTCCCTATTACCTTAAGATAGCTTGCGCGAACTTAAGAAAAATGCAATCAAAAACTACGCACATATAAGATATCTTGAGCAGAACAAAACATTTCGTTAAAATTAAACTTTGGAACACATCTGTTATTCCCATTCCGTTATTAGCTTTGCTCATTTCATCAATTCAACAATTCCAGTTGTAACAACAAATGTTCTTTTAAAAAATATCAGAAAAGATGACCGCTTTCGGAACTTTTACTCATTTATATTACTTTGCATGCTCCGAATAAATCGCTTAAGCTAAATTGCACCACCACGTTGGATCATACATAACCGAACCGCATAAACAACTAGTTAATTCGAATATATCGCTTACAATCTGTGGCAACAAATAAATACAACCCTGCTGCGAGTGTAGCTCAATAAAGCAATGAACAGAAACCCTTTAACAAAACATGCATTTGAAAAGAATGGATGATAAACATGGAATTTTGAACGTCAATATGAAAATTTAATTATTTTCATTAAGCTCATCGAACGAGTGAAAGGACTGTTATCATGATGGAGTTTATTGTAATACAGTATGTGCACAAGAGGTTGTGAGTGAGATTCATAGAATGCAACAAATGGAAAACCATAAGAGGTAAGCTGAGTGGTTGCTTTGATGCCGAATAAACAAGACAATAGGGCGATGATAATGGTGCTTAAAATGCTGTGGTGTGCGTGATCAAAAGCCGATTTCTAGAGCAGTTGCATCACAATCGCAATGCGGTCATCCGATACTCAGTTCCAATTCACAACGATTATTTGTCCTCTAATCCCTGCAACCCCCTTCTTGCACGCCAACAAACACGCATTTATTGCATGTGACTTCAGGTTAGGGATTTCCATACTTCTCAAAATTAGTACTTCAAAGTTAATTATTTAAACAAGCGCTCCATTCAACAAGCAAGTGCAATGGACTTAGATTTTTGCGCGAAAATATATTAAGGGTTTTCGGAAAGACAAATCGAAGATGTAGCTCTTCATTTACTCAAAGAATGCACGCTGAACCCTCATTAAAAATCTGCAGTTTATCGATATTCATTATTTTCCTTGGAACAAATACTTGTTACCAGTGACATTCCACTTAAGCAACTAGCTCGCCGTCATAGTTTTCAGCGACGCAAAACAAGATGCTAATAAAATTTCAAAAACATAAAAGTCGCACATTCTTGAAATTTTAATATTCGCAGAAGCGTCTGCTAAAATAAACCATTTCATCAACTCAGAGAACTGAATATCTAAAAAACGGATTCAATATTTTATGCCCCTCCCCTTCGCTGCTATTAACTGAGTTCAGGGCAAATCGTAGAAGGTACAACAAAGTATCCTTTCTCAATTTCAGTACTACACATTAGAAGTACAAACGATGGCAATTAACTGGCATAAGTGTTGTGACAAGCGGCGATTCAGTGATTTAGAGGGTAATTTGTGTGGCGCACAATGACCCTCGCAGAGGAAATCCCAGATTGTCAACACAAACACACACCAACGAAGCGTACATAAAACTCAACTTATCGTATCCGTTGCCCGTCAGGTAGCTGCACTGCATTCCACACTCTACTATACAACTGCGACCGAACACATTTTAGCAAAAAAGAGGCTGCTGATTATTAGAATTTCCTTCTGACATTGGAGACTTTAAAAACAACAGCCAAAATCCCCAAGAAGGGTAAGTGGCCGAAACAACAAATATACAAAAGCAAACGTATGAAGAAACAGTGACTGGATGCGTGCGAAGCTCATTCAATTCCTTATCGCTACTTTCGTTTCTGGGCTACTGAACTGAACATTTAAAAATCGCATAAATGAACTAAAAGTGAATTAAAATTGGCACTGAAATGTGACTGTTGAACAACTGAAGATTTCATGAAAACGCAGAAAATATTTAAATATACAAAAACAATATGTGTACTTCTTCGTGGTCGATTGAATAAAAAAAAAAGTTGACATAATGATAAAACGAAGTTCGCGCTTATAATAACTGATTCTAGCATTTTCGAAAAGCAGAACCTCAAGCTAAACGCAAAAAAAAACGAGAGGAAAATTCCAATGAGTTGCAAATATGAGCATAATAGAACGAAATAAAAGAACTGCACCTATACGAGTTCCATTTTCGTAAAACAACGAAACCGAACTCACTCGATAGAGCTGTGAAAAGAGAAGTGATGCATGCGCGGTCAATTCGCCTGTTTCATCATTATTCACCTCCGTGAAACATGACAGCCACTGCTGTTCACTCTGCAACCAATGATAACATAAAACAGTAACAAACACTGCATAAAATAACAATAGGCAATGGCAATAAAAACAATAAATAAAGCTGGCTGGCTATATAAGAATATAGGGAAAACGGAAGCAACCCAAAAACTGGCACCAAGGGTTATCGAAAATTCTCTCAACTAACAGTGATCGATCACTTTATGAAAAATTGCGTTTGCTTCCGCATTCATCAACGTTCTGTTGTCTTTTAGAGAAGACAACAGAGCGTTGATGAATGCCGAGCTGACCTTTGAAACGCGAGTCAACTAATCCTATAAGCAAATTATTAGTTCCTATACAAATCTTTCTCTACTAAATGCAAGCAAGAGAGGGGTTTATGAATGCGATGATACAGTATATTTTCTTTTATATACTCTTCTACTAATTGCGTATCGACTCTTCCCATCTTATGATAAACAGATAAATTCGCGAAGCAAATATGTACCTGACCAGACGAGTGGTGATTGCATTCGAGAAAAAGCGGTAGTTGTCTTGAACGTGAACATTCCTCGGATACTTCTGAACGACTGCACTGAATCGACTCAGCCAAGGAGGAGACATCTGCTACCCTTAAATACTAATGATCAACAATGAGACTAACTGTGATCGAAGTGCTCAAAACCAGAAATTCCAAAACAACAACACAATGCATCATCGAAACTACAGGATCCACATTCTTATATGGAAAAAAACGCATACAAAAAAATTGAAAACACTCGACGATCAAACGCTGCTTCAGAAAGGAGAGTGCCAACCTTCTTTTCAGTTTTTCACTCTCTTCCTCAAAGTTCTACTTCTAGTCGCTATCGCCGTTACCAATTTATTGATAAGTTCTGCTGCATAATTAATTATTTTGTGCGACACTGAATTTTTGCTGATAAAACTCCAGTACCTTCCTTTAATATTTCGAACCTTCAAAGAGCGCAAAAGCTCAATGAATAAGCCAACTGCTGCATTCCCCTCAAAAAAAGCAAGATTTTTGAAAAAACGAAAAAAGAAAACCTTTCCTAAATTTCTGCTATTGTTGTTTTGACGAAATGAAACAACGCTATAGTCAATGCTTGATGCCATCTAGCTTATTTTCAAAACGTTCAATTTGGTACGGACATCAAAACATTATATCTGTGCCCTAGGCCTAAGATGCTTACCGCTGTCGTTCCTCCTCCATGGCGAATTCTTCCTCTTCCAATTCCTCGTCGCAACTTTCTTCTTCCTCCGTCGTTTCACTGCGTGTTTCCGACTGCAGTGGTGTCCTCTCACTCGAAACTTCCAAAGAATCTAAAACAAAACAAAAAATCCCAAAACGTTAAAATACCCATATAAACGACAAAAAATAAAAACATTTCAACATCTCATGCCACACATGCTTTCACTCACTCCTCTTGGTCTTTTGCGCCGAAAAAGAGGTCAAACAATGTAACACTTCCATATGGCATTTCCTTACAGACAATTACTAACTTATACGGAAATTAACTATGTGATTTCATTTTACAAAAAAGCCGCACACATTTCGCTATAAACGAGCTCTGCGATGGGGCAGATAAACCTTTGTTTGTAGTGTAGTGCATACATGTGCGTAAAGCTACCTGCCGAAGATGGTCTCTGTCCAGCAGCTATTTCGGTGCATTCATCGTCTTGGTACTGCTCATCGGCTTCAACGTCCACATTGCTGATTGAACGAGGTCGCATTGTTGAAAGCCAATTGAAACATGATTCCGTTGATTCGGACACACTATCATGCTCTGCTTCCAGAAAATCGAATTCACTGCAAAACCAATTTCACTAACTCCACGAAACTCGAGGAAAACGACAGTTCAGAAACTCAGTTTTTTAAATTAATGCTGGATTCCACTGTGACCTATGAGCACAACATAAAAGCGTTGATGGTCTTTAAGACGAACTGACAAATGAAAAAAATAATTTTAAAAAGAAAGCAGAATTGTCGGAATTAACGACCCAATGTGTCATATGCATGACCCTCAACATCAACAACGATGCCATCAAAATTGTTCCGGTCAAAATAAAAACTGACTGTGAGATTGTTTGCAGAAAACGCTACAATATTATATTTGTGATGGTGATTTCTTGAATTCATCCAACCACTTCCTCACATTCGCTCCCTCCTTCAGCCCAACCATAAAGATCCCAAAAGAAGCGCAGCAATTCTGGAAATGTTACCGGAAGACACGTGGAAACGAATCGGTGACAGATGGATCGGCGACCAATGAAGATGCTGTTTCAATATCACCTCCATGCGAGAGTGCAATTTTCTCAGTTGACGAAGCAGCCGATCCGGCTGGTTCATGTGATAGATCATGTGATGACTGTGAGAAGATCACCTTTAAATCACCATTTCTCAAAGCTTGAATAGTTGCAATTCTGTCACTAATCAATTTTGGCACACCTCAAATATGCAGCAAAACCTTCAAATATTAGCATCTAACAAAATCATAAATAATCGCCACTAAGAGAAGTCTTCAAAAAAAGATAACTTATTTTACTCATTCCCTCTATACAGCCTAGAATATCAATTTTGAGTCTTATCAATACAAAAAGTGAAAATGACTTGTACAATATGACATACTGAAGCACTCTTCGGTAACCCCACACGAAGACCAGATGCGTTCAGCAAACTGACCAACCGCTCGCGAACCTTCGCCTAAAAATAAACTGGTGATTAGAAGGTAATATTTTTACTTAAGAAATTTCGTCGAGTCAGGAAACAGCCAGCTTCTATATGTTTTTCACTTTTCTCGTTTATATAAACAGCTGCTCAAACACAGAGTCTTTAAGCGAACAAATGCCCATTAAATAAGCGCTGGTGAACTGGCGAACCGCAAAACGTTTCATGAAAAATTTATAGCCAAGAAGTGCTTAATTTCATAAGCCTACCATAGCCACAACTCTCAACAGTTAATCAACAACCGCAAAAACGATTTACATCGGCTAAAGGTATATCGAATTTTCAACATCCGAGCTAAGCTTCGGATGCTTTAACTGAAATATTTCAACAACAACAAGCACCAAAAACGGCTAAATGGCGAAAGCGAGATAAGAAGAGCATTTCAACTACATCGCACAACATAGCAATGACAGGTGCACGTTAGCAAATGAATAGAAACAATCACGAGTCTTCCCGCCATTGCATTACGCATCCCCATCTGTCGCTAATTTTGCACATTTTTGTTTATCACCAAAAAATTAATCGACTTCCCCACGAATAATGAGCAAGCTTTTCGCAGCTTTCAAAAAAAGACTGATGAATAGATACGCCGAAAGAAATTCCGAAAATAGGCAGTTCTAATTCGTGAAATTGTTCATACAATTGTTTCCGACTTCTTTGAAACATTAAATTACGATAACTCACATAATGACCAATAAAACGGTTAAGACAAATAACAGCCTAATATTCAATCAAGTGAAACATAAAACGCATTGCGCATACTAAAATTTCTCTTTACTCATCAGTTATGCGCGAAAAAATTAAACGGATTTTCTACTTATACATCTACTGCTGCTCACCAAAGTCAATCAAATCGAAGCAAAAAAAAGGTTGAACAAAATGGTTTTCATCTGATAAAGTAACATTCACATTTCACAAATATCTGTTGAGTTGTGGCTATTTGGTATTTGGTAAAAAAAAACTATTTGGTAACGACTATTTGGTATTTGGTAACGAGTTCGCCTATTTGACCTAGTTCAATGATATTTGGTAAAAACGCTATTTGGTAACGACCTAGTTGTGAAGGAGTTCGCCTATAACGTGGGAGGAGAGAGAGAGGGCAGCAGGGAAAGGATATTAAAAGAGACAAAAATTAAGAAGAAAGTTATTTTGTCCCAGCCGTAAACTAAAGAATTCCGTTTTCACTCGTAGACCCTAAAATTATAAGGAAAATGTTCTGCAACAATAAACTATAAAGTCAATTATATCTTTTTCTTCAAATAATCTTTCGAAAAATAAATGAATACCTGATTAAAATAGTGTCGTCTAAGCGATGAGCTGTCGACAACACTTTTGCGCGGAGATGGTGGCGTTGCGCAACCGTTAAGTGCCATTTCCATTTGTAAACTCTTTGTAGCGGTGCTCCCTTCACCAATCGCAGCTGTTCCCTCCTGTAACAATGCCCTACAGCCTTTCTTTAAAACTATTCTCTTTCTAAAAATACTCCCGCTAGCCTTCACAAGACTAACACTGACGTGCGTTTCGAAAAGAGAAGAGGGAAAGAAACTCGTTCAGTCAGATATTCAATATCTTCGAACCCGTTTTAACTCATGAAAATGTCGGAAATGAGAACAATTCTTGGTCATCGCTGTAGATTCTTCTTTCACATCTATGCTCAAGTACAAAGAAGCCCTAGATCTATGTTTCTTCATGGATATCAAATGACTTTTTTAGGCTTGCGGTGATTGAGACCAAAGACCAACTACTTTTTATTACTTTATCAACTGGACTGGTAGCTTAAAAATTCATTTGACTCTTTGAATTTAGGCTGCTAATTTAAGGAACAAAAGCTCTTCCAACTGATAAGTTCAACCGAGCCTCTACATCGACAACGCTCTTATGCGGCTGTCAGCATACTTGCCAACCTTCTTTTCTCTTCTCTGCACACGTTAACTGTCCGCGTGAATGCATCACTCTTCTTAATTTCCCCATTCACTTCTCCATAATCACCACTTTTTTGGCAAATCCAAAAAATTGATATCTTCTTTGATATGAGCGGATTTATCAGGCAAGAAAAGGAGCATTTGCTTCCAACAGTGTAATGCCGTGATAAAAGAAACGCTCTCGTTGCAATTGTCCAAACTATCGTTTTAATTATTGTTTAAAATCTTTGCTTCATAATTTGTCAACTGCCGCACTTGTATTGGCTTCGAGAACACATGTGTCATCCTCCCCAAAAAAGAGGCGTGGCTTTCGATGCATAAACTCCACCCATTTTATGCTTTCCCACGATAGTCGACCGCTTCAATGTCGCCCTCAACAATCTGATACGAAACATCTTCATGCTCCCATTCGGGGATCGTATAGAAAATTTCACTTATTCATTCCATACGGCTCTGAGCTTTTCATTTGTCTCTATATAATTAATTACTAAATGCAACTTCACAGGCAAAAGTGGCAAATTATTGGCGAATCGTTGCGCCCATTTATTTCTTTTCTGTCAGCAAACGTTCACTTACCAATTTGTGCAGCGCGTAAAGTATTTTACGTTCTTTGTTTGACTCTCTTTAAATGAGAAATACGAAGCGTAAATAATTCGTTTTCGATTAATCAAAGGTTTCACTTCACGAATTCCGCTCACCTGGTTTTGCCCATTGAATGCGGCAATGTTATTTAGCTGTACGATGCACTTCAAAACGCGCGCCGCTTCTTTCCAGTTAGGACCCTAAAGCAGAAAAAAACGTATTTTCGGACATTAGATGATGCATAGGAGCTAACAAAAACGTCAATATAAAAGCGATGAAAATTTCCAAAAGGTTATAAACGGTTTCACCTCATGAAGAGAAGCCATAAAAGGCGTTGACAAACGCATCCTCACATCAGAGCGCTTAATAATCACCAAATGAACGCTGAACACAAACGGAAGTCAATTCAGAAAAAAAAGTCAGATAGTTTTTTTTTTTCAAAAGACGATGCCGCTAATGAAGAAAAAGAAGAACAAGAAAAAGACTTTATGTAAACGCGGAGACAACCGACCTGAAGATGCTTTGAGACAGCACGAATCACCTGAAATTTGATTTGCAATTAGGCAATAATTTGTAAGTGAAAGGTCTCGAAACGAACATAAAAAGGGCGGCAAAATGAAACGATGCTAAAGAAACGATGGTGATATGGATGTGTATTGGATGATGGCCGATCGCAAATGCAATGTGGTGGTCGTCGGCCATCAAAACGCCGTTAAACGAACTAATAAGCGCAACGATAAAACGGACAACGTGCAGATGCGTTCAGGCACGCACCACGCCAGTTTCTGGCGCCATCGCCTCGAAGCGATCACTGTAGCCAAACGCGCATAAACCGCCAACAGCTTCAACGATCACACTTCCACTCATCTCATTGTATTAAAAGAGAGGGATGAGGCAAACAAAATATGCACCTAGATGGAAAAATATAACGGTGACCAACCAGTGACTGGACGTTAAGTGCCAGATACGACGGCATACGGCTCCTTGCCAGATACGGCTCTTTTACGCTGTTTTCTACATTTAGACTAAATTCAATAGCACTCCTTATTTTCGCACTAAACCAACTGATGGGTAAATTCAAAACTTTAACATTGTCTGAACACTATTAATTACAATATTTCTTGTATTCTGGCTATTTGGACAGGGAGACATTTGAATGCGCATTTCTCTTCTTCTCTGCAATTCAACTTTTCTATAACGAAGAAACAATTATACGTTCTTGACAGCACAATAATACTATCCATGAGCAATACTGCTTCGCAAGGGTTCGATGACTTTAAAGGCACCCCCAATCGCAGAAGCATCCAGATGTGTTCCATTTAACAATCCCAGCCATTGCCGCCAAAAATTAGAGGAAGAAACTCGAATCCACGCTTTTTATAATTCACGCTTATCATAGCCCCACTGCGTCTGCTTTACTGCGAAGGGACAGATGTGATGTTTCAAAAAACAAGCTTAGAGTCCACCCTAAAGAATGGAACAGAATGAACGCTTAACCATAACAAGGAAGTGACCTTTTAAGAGACCTCACTCATATTTTAAAGAGCTCACTCACCCCCAACAACCCTTTTCACTCTACCAGTAGTCCACATAGCACCTCCGCCCCTCGATTCGAAAAAGTGGACAAGGTGGCAGACATGTGGTCATTACAGTCGATCACTTAATAAGCGGTCGATGCATTAAGGCGATCACAGTGGTGTCTCAGATGATCGCGTCAACAGTTTTGAATTGACAGCGCTCTTCACAATTAGCGATCGTTCGATGACAGATTGACACTCAATTGTGCCTATGGCCGAAACGAGCCGACGATTATCCTCTTATGTGTCGTTATTATGCCTCTCACTCGCCGCTCTATGCCTTTTTTATGCAGCAACCACCACGTTTCTATGGCCGTCAGCACTGACTGTCTGTACCTCACAGTTAGCGCTCTCCTTCCAGCTCTGTTTCACAATCTGTCAATGTCACTCGACATTACCATAATACAAACACTCCGAACTGACTGCCTCTAAGTAAAACCTTCTGTACAGTCCATTATTTGGGCAAACAATGCGTGCCGTCTACAATCTACACATGGGCCCTCAAACGAGCACACAGGGATGCAAAATGCACTTTTTCCGGACAGCTGTAAATCGAACCTTCTCCAGCTCTAGGATCTTGCGCAGTTTTGTGACAAAATTTGGAATCACGAGCTTGTTTGTTCTTACCTGTGGAAGTTCGCATGTAAACAACCGTCTGTAACAACTCCACGGTCAAATGACTAAAATGTCGCTGCGCTAATCGTGTGCAATTATTCGTGCGATCATGGTTACCATAAACCACAATAACATTCCACTGGTAGTTAGGAATGATCGAATCACTCCATACCTGTATGAAATTCTTGAAATCTGTATACTAAATGCACGATTCTCATAAACTATTTTCTTTCCACAATGAGTGGTGTTGTCCTGCCGCGGTCATCGAATAGATCCCCAGAGACCAGTTCCCATGCAAGTTCTCAGAAGGAACGCAGGAACCTATTCGGAGAATAATACGTATTATAAGTATGCAAAACAGCGCTCAGCTGCGTCCTACAGCTGTGCCATCCAAACTTTGTGTTAACAACAAAGGTTTTCTTTTCTGGTGATACTTTCCATTTATACAATTATCTGATGAAAGTCGCTATTTTCGAGAAGCATCTTTTATTGAGGGGCATGGATGAAGGAAGGTGATGAGTGTGTTCCTCAAAATTTCATCAATGGGATGCCCCTCCCCCATTTAAAACTTGTAATAGGCAGTTTCGTCATGTTCTCTCTCCCCGTCCCCCACTCCGCCCTGCCCCCGCCACGTCCCCCCTCCCCCATCCCACTATAACTTCCTCTCCCAAAATTCGCTATAAAGCGATAGCTTGCCTCATTTAAAATTATGAAAATGGCCATATCGATATTTCTGTTGTGAGCACAGATGATGCTTTGAATGTTAATAATTATCCTTAGTTTTCGAAACCTTTTTCCTCAATGATTCCGTTTAAATCTGTTTTAATATGTAACCGAATTAAGGTGCCTAGGGTGCTTATTGCATCTTCAGCCGCATTCACCATACATTTACCATGTGTGTTTGAATTCGGTTTATTATTTAGGTCTGAATCGTAGTGATGAAACCGTAAACAGCACATCGGCTACTGGCAATGCATGTGCACTGGGCTATGGGGCTGACGAGAATGCTGAGCTAAGTTGCCCTATAAGGCGACCCGTTGACCGTGAAAAGGTATATGTGCATGTGTTTGAGATGAGCGCTCAGTGCTTAAGATGCCCATTGCGTCTTAAGCCGTTAATAGCGACAATGTCACAAAGGAATTCAATGTGCAATGCACCGCACAACGATCGCGTAAGGCAACGATTGCCGGCCAATGATCGTCTTCCTTTAATCACACAAATACACACCTATTTTACAGCCGCATCGCTGCAGTAGCCAACTACTCACTGGTGCACTGGGGATATTGTTATCATATCCATTCAACAGTGCCGCTCGAATAAAAATTCATTCTTAAATTTATTTCACTTTCCCAATTCAGTTTATATAATCACCACTCTAATTCGGCCCTTTTCAAAGCTTCTCCTCTACCCCCCCCCCCCTGATTTCGACGAGCTGATGTGTCCCAATCTCTACGTACTGAATTCGGATCTTACGGTATTTTCTCAACGGTCCGATACTTCCAAACAAAACCATACACACTCTTTCGGAGGTGGCTAAAAGCTTGCTTAATACCGTTGGGGGACCGAACAAGTGGAGCTCGGTTCTTATCAAATAACTTAACAACCTCACACTTAAACACCTATTATAATTTTCAGTTTCTCGCTCTGTAGTCCTTCAGAGTACCATATAACATGTAGCGTGTTAATAAGAAGGTAATGACACGGTAGCACTGAACAGAAACATGTGGAAGAATCGCCGAAGTGCGATTTTGGTTTACGCCGACGTAACAACCTACATTCATGACCACAACTCCGTGCTAGCAGATGTAAGTAAAATGCTGTTTGCATGAAACAACGTTCTGCTTGAGCAAGTGCCTCAATAGAGGTGAAGATGCGCATATGAGGAGAGAAAGGCTACCAAATGGCGTCGTTTCCAGTTGAAAACACAACAGGTGCATAATAGACGAAGATAACTAGCCGTATCCGTAAGGGTGTTTCAAAGCGCAAAAGGGAGCGCTCGAATTGCCGTTGTAAAACCACTACGATTTAATCTATAGACCGATCAGATCGGCATCTTCACACTGCACTTCTCTACAACATCCACAACCCATCAAACTATGCGAATGGCATAAACATACACCTCTGTGGAACCGTCACTTTCAAAACGCCAAGTACACATATAACAGAGATGGTAAGGATGAAGGCCCTTACGAAAGAAAAGCAATAAAAAATAAACTGCAGCAGACGCAGATAACTTAAGCGGCTTTCAGCACCCACTTTTGGCTGCGAAATCTATCGCAGAAAAATTACTGTTACAAATGGAACCGAAACCTTGGATCCCATGCTGAAAACGAAGGGTTCCGCTTGAACCACAAGACCACAAAAATACCTGTTCACTCCCGATGTGGCACTCGCGGTCTAAACTCTATTATCGACTTGCATTTCTGCAAAGAACTAAAGGTTCTTTGAGATTATATACCGGAAACGATCGCTTCGATAAATTGTAAAATGCTTTTATCGACTACAGCTGTATGATAACAGTAATTTAACATAACGCAATCCTAACCTGTGCATTGAACGTAATGCGTGACGAGCGTGACAGATCGCCGTGACAGAGCAGCAGATATATGCAGTGTAGAACGCACATATGTAATGAGACAGTACATCGCTCTAACATCTGAAAATAATCTTTGCTTAATCTTGACTTTCATTTACATTCCTAGAATCTCTTCCCAATAAAGTACAGAAAAAGTACTATTAAAATCTGCCAAGTAGTTCGACAATCAATGTTGCACTTCAACAGAATTTTGTTTCTATCGCAAGCAACGTCTCCTGCAGGTTGAAATGATCAATAGAAGGAGATGAGCAGAAAGAATATCACCAAAACACGTTACTTCCATCGCTCATGCACAATGCAAATTGCGCACTTAAACTTTCAAATATTTTTAGGGAATCGGGAACCCTACAGAGTCGCGGTTTAATTGGGGACTACACATTACTGTAGTCACTATAGTGCTGGAAAATATTACAAGCACTAAAAATTGAATGGTGACCCTTTAGTGTTTTACCTACTCAACAAAAATTGTCAGCTGAATTGAAAATTCAATATTCGAAAACGCTTTATAAACTTTATAAGCCAATAAAGACTGTTTTATAATTTATGCATAAGGTGCGCTTGTAGACGACATACAACAGCTGTGACAGTACATTATTAGCGCTCGTATGACCTCTCGTGTTGGCGCACATCTCTTCATCATAACTCATCCACATTATTCATTAAACTCTATCATGCTCTCTGCTATGATCTGCGGTTACCCTTTGTGCGCATCTGTAAGCTGCTCTCCTCTCATCCATAAATAATATTCGTAACTATGATCGGGATCACCATTCCGCGCATCATGACAGGTATCAGCTCTCCGTGTCGCTCGTTTCTTTCCGCCCACTAAAGCATTCGATTACGGTGACCGACCGATCGACCTCATACAATTGTTGAAGCGAATGGTGCTCGCATGGAAGCATATGTGAACAAAGGGCATGATGTACTGTGCGTCTTTTGCGCTCAATCGCACAGCCGCATTGTTGCGCGTGCAACGATAATTGTTTTATGAGGCGATTCGGAGTGCGTAATTGAGCTCGTAATTGGGCGCGTGGAGGCGCGCAAACGCACCTCGCAGCGACAACAATCGCGCTCTGCGCGCCCGCACGCACATCCATGGCGACATTTTCTACGCCTCGCGTGACGTTTTTGGCGACTTCCTGCTCACAACGCCGCAACACGCACCACCGTAATAACGTGTCGAATATATGACGCAAAGAGATTGCTTGCATATGCGAGCGAGCAATTTTGTGCTACTCGAATTTCAACTTGACGACAACACACATCCACCATCACAAAACACACCTGTTATGCCACTTATTTGAGCTCAACGGCTTTGAACCTCGAAAACGACTATATACTACATTCCCCAAAGCAAGATACATCTTATCCTAAAACTCGTCAATATCTTTTCGCGGATCCGTAAACCTTCCCTGACCAAGAGTTAGGAATTATTTCCAAGCTTTACGCACACAGTTCCGAAGAGCAACACAAACATTGTACTCACAAGAAGGAATATGCTCAGAGGTACAGAAAAACACCACCCCAATACAGTGGTCACCCACAACCTCTGCAAACAGTGATAACTGCGTCGAGAGTTTGCCTGTCATTCATCAACACACATTTAAAAGTCCTATTTAGGTTCGCTTGCTATCAAAGAGCGAGCTGGGTACTGTCAGAACGCTCAGAGTGCCGAGATTTTAAGATTTCTTCCACGCATTCATCATAAAACACAAATCCATGTGCCTCTTTAACAGTCGCATTGCCAGCAACGCCATCACCCCCATAAAAAGCAGAATATTTGCCCTTTTCCTTAATCTACTTTCTTATGCATCTCATTCAACGCAGCATGCACCAGTGAGTTCGGTTCATAAAAGAGTAGTACTCGTATGGGTAGCATGCATGGTTGTGAAGAATATTAACGCGGCGGAAACGCCATAAAAGGCGCGCGGTAGCGAATAGACATTTTACGGCCCACACAGAGACATCATAAATGCGACATCACTTGATTTCTCGGCATGATAAAACGCATACTACACGCCTCTAAAATGCCTGCTGAAAGCACAACGCAGCGCCACCTCTCTAATGGGGACCAATTCCACGCTGCCTACAATGAAAATCCTTCTCCATCTTTTCCTCAGTTACTTGTGCTATCATTTAACCAAAACTGGTTAACACCTTTGCCTTTAACAAAACATCGACAGAACTACACTAAAAATATCACTCTAAGAGTTGCAGGCTTATTTTAAGAATACTAATGAAGTATGAAAATTGGTTTTCTGAACGTAATATTTCCTCGTAAGTACGTCATACGTATTTGTTCGACCCTATAAGAATCTTTCCTCTATCATTCAAAAGCTTGCTTAATACCGTTGGGGGACCGAACAAGTGGAGCTCGGTTCTTATCAAATAACTTAACAACCTCACACTTAAACACCTATTATAATTTTCAGTTTCTCGCTCTGTAGTCCTTCAGAGTACCATATAACATGTAGCGTGTTAATAAGAAGGTAATGACACGGTAGCACTGAACAGAAACATGTGGAAGAATCGCCAAAGTGCGATTTTGGTTTACGCCGACGTAACAACCTACATTCATGACCACAACTCCGTGCTAGCAGATGTAAGTAAAATGCTGTTTGCATGAAACAACGTTCTGCTTGAGCAAGTGCCTCAATAGAGGTGAAGATGCGCATATGAGGAGAGAAAGGCTACCAAATGGCGTCGTTTCCAGTTGAAAACACAACAGGTGCATAATAGACGAAGATAACTAGCCGTATCCGTAAGGGTGTTTCAAAGCGCAAAAGGGAGCGCTCGAATTGCCGTTGTAAAACCACTACGATTTAATCTATAGACCGATCAGATCGGCATCTTCACACTGCACTTCTCTACAACATCCACAACCCATCAAACTATGCGAATGGCATAAACATACACCTCTGTGGAACCGTCACTTTCAAAACGCCAAGTACACATATAACAGAGATGGTAAGGATGAAGGCCCTTACGAAAGAAAAGCAATAAAAAATAAACTGCAGCAGACGCAGATAACTTAAGCGGCTTTCAGCACCCACTTTTGGCTGCGAAATCTATCGCAGAAAAATTACTGTTACAAATGGAACCGAAACCTTGGATCCCATGCTGAAAACGAAGGGTTCCGCTTGAACCACAAGACCACAAAAATACCTGTTCACTCCCGATGTGGCACTCGCGGTCTAAACTCTATTATCGACTTGCATTTCTGCAAAGAACTAAAGGTTCTTTGAGATTATATACCGGAAACGATCGCTTCGATAAATTGTAAAATGCTTTTATCGACTACAGCTGTATGATAACAGTAATTTAACATAACGCAATCCTAACCTGTGCATTGAACGTAATGCGTGACGAGCGTGACAGATCGCCGTGACAGAGCAGCAGATATATGCAGTGTAGAACGCACATATGTAATGAGACAGTACATCGCTCTAACATCTGAAAATAATCTTTGCTTAATCTTGACTTTCATTTACATTCCTAGAATCTCTTCCCAATAAAGTACAGAAAAAGTACTATTAAAATCTGCCAAGTAGTTCGACAATCAATGTTGCACTTCAACAGAATTTTGTTTCTATCGCAAGCAACGTCTCCTGCAGGTTGAAATGATCAATAGAAGGAGATGAGCAGAAAGAATATCACCAAAACACGTTACTTCCATCGCTCATGCACAATGCAAATTGCGCACTTAAACTTTCAAATATTTTTAGGGAATCGGGAACCCTACAGAGTCGCGGTTTAATTGGGGACTACACATTACTGTAGTCACTATAGTGCTGGAAAATATTACAAGCACTAAAAATTGAATGGTGACCCTTTAGTGTTTTACCTACTCAACAAAAATTGTCAGCTGAATTGAAAATTCAATATTCGAAAACGCTTTATAAACTTTATAAGCCAATAAAGACTGTTTTATAATTTATGCATAAGGTGCGCTTGTAGACGACATACAACAGCTGTGACAGTACATTATTAGCGCTCGTATGACCTCTCGTGTTGGCGCACATCTCTTCATCATAACTCATCCACATTATTCATTAAACTCTATCATGCTCTCTGCTATGATCTGCGGTTACCCTTTGTGCGCATCTGTAAGCTGCTCTCCTCTCATCCATAAATAATATTCGTAACTATGATCGGGATCACCATTCCGCGCATCATGACAGGTATCAGCTCTCCGTGTCGCTCGTTTCTTTCCGCCCACTAAAGCATTCGATTACGGTGACCGACCGATCGACCTCATACAATTGTTGAAGCGAATGGTGCTCGCATGGAAGCATATGTGAACAAAGGGCATGATGTACTGTGCGTCTTTTGCGCTCAATCGCACAGCCGCATTGTTGCGCGTGCAACGATAATTGTTTTATGAGGCGATTCGGAGTGCGTAATTGAGCTCGTAATTGGGCGCGTGGAGGCGCGCAAACGCACCTCGCAGCGACAACAATCGCGCTCTGCGCGCCCGCACGCACATCCATGGCGACATTTTCTACGCCTCGCGTGACGTTTTTGGCGACTTCCTGCTCACAACGCCGCAACACGCACCACCGTAATAACGTGTCGAATATATGACGCAAAGAGATTGCTTGCATATGCGAGCGAGCAATTTTGTGCTACTCGAATTTCAACTTGACGACAACACACATCCACCATCACAAAACACACCTGTTATGCCACTTATTTGAGCTCAACGGCTTTGAACCTCGAAAACGACTATATACTACATTCCCCAAAGCAAGATACATCTTATCCTAAAACTCGTCAATATCTTTTCGCGGATCCGTAAACCTTCCCTGACCAAGAGTTAGGAATTATTTCCAAGCTTTACGCACACAGTTCCGAAGAGCAACACAAACATTGTACTCACAAGAAGGAATATGCTCAGAGGTACAGAAAAACACCACCCCAATACAGTGGTCACCCACAACCTCTGCAAACAGTGATAACTGCGTCGAGAGTTTGCCTGTCATTCATCAACACACATTTAAAAGTCCTATTTAGGTTCGCTTGCTATCAAAGAGCGAGCTGGGTACTGTCAGAACGCTCAGAGTGCCGAGATTTTAAGATTTCTTCCACGCATTCATCATAAAACACAAATCCATGTGCCTCTTTAACAGTCGCATTGCCAGCAACGCCATCACCCCCATAAAAAGCAGAATATTTGCCCTTTTCCTTAATCTACTTTCTTATGCATCTCATTCAACGCAGCATGCACCAGTGAGTTTGGTTCATAAAAGAGTAGTACTCGTATGGGTAGCATGCATGGTTGTGAAGAATATTAACGCGGCGGAAACGCCATAAAAGGCGCGCGGTAGCGAATAGACATTTTACGGCCCACACAGAGACATCATAAATGCGACATCACTTGATTTCTCGGCATGATAAAACGCATACTACACGCCTCTAAAATGCCTGCTGAAAGCACAACGCAGCGCCACCTCTCTAATGGGGACCAATTCCACGCTGCCTACAATGAAAATCCTTCTCCATCTTTTCCTCAGTTACTTGTGCTATCATTTAACCAAAACTGGTTAACACCTTTGCCTTTAACAAAACATCGACAGAACTACACTAAAAATATCACTCTAAGAGTTGCAGGCTTATTTTAAGAATACTAATGAAGTATGAAAATTGGTTTTCTGAACGTAATATTTCCTCGTAAGTACGTCATACGTATTTGTTCGACCCTATAAGAATCTTTCCTCTATCATTCACATTCGTCCGTGTTAAGCACTGAGTTCTCAACGACATTATTAACTTGGCGGCTGTTCGATAGACGCGTCCGTAAATTCAGGATTCACTTTACAGCGCCATACCATAGGTGACTGACTGCAATTATTCAAGAGCATGCTCCATTGGAGAACAACCGTAACGAAGGAATGCCAATTTGGCGTTCGTAAAAATGAAGGGAATCGGCTGTAACAGTAAGCACAGCGCTCGTTCCTTCTGA
This sequence comes from Toxocara canis, assembly GCA_000803305.1. Taxonomy (NCBI): domain Eukaryota; kingdom Metazoa; phylum Nematoda; class Chromadorea; order Rhabditida; family Toxocaridae; genus Toxocara; species Toxocara canis. The sequence continues at coordinate 100,135 of JPKZ01003185.1, forward strand.
TCAGGTCCCTTCCAACCTTTAAAAGCCGCAAGCTTAGTTTAATATAATATATATCTGTAGACTCTTCCCTACTGAAAGCAGCGCAGAGGTCAATCAGGAAACGAGACAAAGCCACATCGGAGCACTTAAAATCACTCAAATTCTTCTCAAGTGCCTCCCTAAGTGCTCTTGTCTCGACAGACATTCATCATTAGCTGACCGCTAAAGCTGATCCGGGAACCACATTTGCGCTGTATCAAGTGTAATCGTTTGCTTATACAAACATTTCGGCATGCCCTCATGCCACCTTAACTGTGCATAAAACGGCCTTATTACTTGCCCCAAAAATACCCTTACTTCCTCTACTCAACTGTCAATTTTTGTCATACAAAACACAAGGCTTACAATGATACTGTATATGAGTACCTCACCGTTGTTACGGCTAAAAATTTGTTAAGCATTGGATGAATGAACTCTTATGATTGTGAATAAAGCAAGTTGAGAAGCTCGATAAGGAGACCTCAGACAGTAGCACGATCAGCTGCGTGATGTCAGGGGTGAACGCGTCGCACAAATATTTGACGACGCATTTGGCCCACTGGAATCTATCCCGCGAGAAGCAACGCTCCGCATACTGTCGCATCATCTGAAAGAAAATCCAGCTTGCTTTGCCGATTAGCGCCACACTAATCACGGGTCAACCAAGTACACCAACGACATCAACTGCGCCCTTTTCTCCTCTGCCTAAGACAGAATTGGACTATCGAAGGGAAGGAAACGGAAGGAAAGAACGACTGAACGATTGAAAAAATTTGTAATCGCTTTCTGATTTACGTATCAGAAGCCGAATGAACAAAATTTTATTGAGTTACTTCATGTTCGACTAAATTGAGATCCACTCGGTCACGTCGCCACTTAAAACAAGTAATTAATTGTACCTCAACATGCGCTCCTCATACTTTGCATTATTTCACCAATTTGGGTTGCGAAAAAGCAACTCTTTCTTTTTCTTCCTCTCCAATCAATTTGCATCGCCTCTTTTCGAAAGTCTCATTTACAAGTGAGAGGGAGGTGGACGGAGAGAGGAGGCAAGAGGGTTTCCTCATAACTAACACTTCAGAAAAACGCGACCACAGATTCATTAACATAAATTGGGCCATAAGATCCTTTTGTGGACCATTAAATTCATCCACATAAAAGGCCTTTTTACAAGACTATTTATGCAATCTGGATAGTTCATCTGGATTTGTATTCAGCGTTGGGACTGTACTGAATGAGGAGAGCACGTTCGCAGGAATACGCTTTGCAGATGTTTGAAGTGATGCAAGACGTACATAAGTCGAAGTGTGGCATTGAAGTATCGTCATAATGCAATGTTATGCATCAAGAGTACTCGCCAGTGCACTTCAAAAGTACTACTTTCTTCTTCTTTATGTGCTTTTCGCAACCAGTGCAACTAGGTCAACAGGTCGGATAGCGAGTGCATCAAAGCCTGTCCTCTCCTCTTGGTATAAGATTTTCGCAGTGAACAGATGCTTGGTGTAAGCGGATTTGTCGTGCGGCACATATTGTGAAGCGGGCACCGTAAGGAGGTAATCGGAGACCAAATCGCAGGTGGCGCTGCACTCTTAGACACATACACACACTCAGCCCTCGCAACAATTAGCAACTGGGTAAACCCGCGCAACACATACACATCATTCAATTTAATAATACAGGGAATTGGAAAAAAAAAGACGAGGGGCTTTATATGGTGATTTACATAAAGCATTATTGCTTGCCGATAAAGTGAACCTCTGCTAACGAAAAAACTATCTCAATAACTAGGTCAACATGTCAGATAGCGAGTGCATCAAAGCCTGGCCTCTCCTCTTGCTACAAGATTTTTTTTTCATCTCCATACGATCGCAGGCTCATCCCGTCAGTTTTGCGAGGGACTCAACTCTTAACTTTGTACGAGACATTCAAGCACTTTACACTTCATCCACGAACTCCTTTTGCGCAAATACGTCAACCATAAAAACTGCGCCAATCTCTTAAATTTCTAATTATGTCTCAATTATTAAGAACTCGAGTTTTTCTTTCCCGTTAGAAAGTTACATAATCTTCGGCGTTCAGTTCGATCCATTAGTTTCGCGACGCTCGAGCTGCTTCTCGCAAATGAGAAATCACATACTCATCTCGGTAAAGTACAAAACAGATAGAAAATTGCGCCGAAATGTCAGGATAAATATATTCCAAGAAAGTGACAAATGAAACTATCGGACATAGTCGTACCGGTTTCTTCAGTTTAATGCCTTTTCATTTTTTTTCCTCGTTATTCTAATGTACTTATGCAAGCTACTGGTTCCAGCGAAATCTTTTCTCCTTTTGCAGTAAAGTGCTTGTCTATCCAATCATTTCGTAGATTAGCTCAGCCATCAGGAGTTTTCAAAACCGTCACACACAATATACTACTTTTTATATCCCGTAGAAGTACAGAAAGCATTTACCGCAGCGAGATGGTTGATCGGATTATCAGCGGTGTCGCCTTCTCCATCCGGGAACCTTGTTTTCAGAAACTGAAAGAAAACGCTTGCACAGTTTTGAAAAACTGGATCACGCAAAACATATAAAAAGACAATAGCGACACGCTATGAAAGAAAAAATGCGTGTACCCTTACTCATTTCAGTCTTTCCGATTCATATGAAAGAAGAAATATCGAAATGAGAAAGGCAACAAATGGGATATCTGGTTTTAAAAAAGTTGGAAAACGCCGCCTTAACCATGTAAGCTCGGTGAATGAGTGGGCTGGTCGACGTTTCAATAAGACAATGCTGGGCCCATCGGATAATGCTGGGATGGAGGAGTGAAGACGTAACCAACTATGTTACAAATGGGCAATGCGTTTAAACGTAATTTTCAGTCATGTTGGCAGAACGCAAATGCAGCAACGAAATGAAGCCAGAGCTTTAGTGACCAGCAAACAAAAGCTTGAAGCAATACGTTCATATTACTGCTGTTTCGATAAACCCGCTTATGATGCACATGGGCTCCAACCACTTCTTTCTTAATTTGATTGGAGAGCAGAGGGAGGGAGGAGGGGGGAGGTGGAGTACGCATCACGAAGTAGGAAGTTAAAGTTGAAACAAAATGGGCTGCCGCAAATCGGTTAAGCAATGCACAGAGATGCCTTCTGGTTAAATCACATACAGGTATTTTGGCCATTACTGCGTAAAACTGCAAGAAACTTTTGTGGCTAAGTTAAGTGAGCGGAATCGTACTGCGCACACTGTTAGCATGCTGTCTTGCATAGGAGGATACCGGGTCTGTTTGCTGTCGTTCTAGCGTTATGTTTTTGTAAACCGAACAACTACGTAAACTCAAAGCAAACGAACACTGGCAAGCCCAGAAGCAACAGTTATGCAGAGTGGAGCGGGCGAGTCAAAGTTGAGCATGAGGTTCGGCAGTCCCGATGCGATAATCAGAGGTACCGCGTTTGGACAACCCATCGCTGGCTCATCTACAGCCTCAACGCACTTCACCAACAATGAAAGCGATAGTTCATAGCCTGCCGCTATCACCGTACCTGCAATTAAAGTCCCACCATAACGATCCACAACAACGCTGTTATATTACTACATACTTATGCTCTACCTTTTATTTTACAAGTTTTCTGCTGATGGAATTCTGATTGGCACGGTTCCTTTTTAAAGTCCTTTTTAGAGTCTCCTTCGCATCACTCATTCATAAAATGCAGCACTCGCAAACAGTGCAAACAATGGATAGTGGAAATAGAATTTGAATGCTAATACGCGTTTCCCAATTTTCTTGATTAACTCGATGTCCCCATTCCTCCCCTTCGAAGCAACTTATTCGACCATGTAGTTAGCGACACAAAACAAAATTAAAAGTGCAGAAAAGGGTTCAAAAACAAAAATAATATATGCCCTACCTTTCACGACAAGACCGACGATTCCACTGAAGGCAGTCCAGTCAAGTTGCGCAACCGTCTTCGATAGTCGTTGTAGACACACAGTCCTGTCTGTTCCTGCCGCATCCAAAATCTTCAACGTGGTACAAAAGATCATTAGCACACGGAGAAGCCGTTCCGGTAAAACTGGCGCTGAACTATTTTAGTCGAACCCACGCTGGAGTGAAATTTAAATAAAATCTAACTAGACCAGTAGAAAGGCACTGCTGCCCGGATTTCTCGTCACTTTATCCTTACGAAAACCGTCTACTATTTACCATGCAACATCTATTAACAAACGAATATTGCAAATAAAGGCAATTACGAACAGAAGAACTTATATTAGTGTTATTAAGTCAACCCTAACCCTCAAAATCAGAATTAAAAACAGAATCGGATCAGAAACTAGGCGACAAGAAGCAAATACCTTACCATAAGATAATCTCCTCCCTCAATCAACGACCGCATGCATAAATTTAGAAAAAAACCTCAACAATAACCTTATCAAGCAGATGAAGTGCTAGCAGATATTCGTTATCATTATTAGATTCCAACATAGCCACCGAGATGGACAGAAGTTGACACAGAGCAGAAAGATCCTCTTCACCCACACCATGTTCGGTACTTTTCAGAGCGGTCGCACTTTTGCTCCTACTCAATCCAGGCGGTGGGTCGCGCTCTTCGCTTATCAACACCGAATGCCGCACTTCTTAATCAAATATACTTCACTTCATTTTAAAGCGCAAGCGATAAAAGAAACGAAGGCCTCGGTTTTTGATTTTTCTCCGCTTTTCAGGTGCGTGTTGTCATCATTAACAAGATCCACTTTACTATGAAGAGATAACAAACATTAATGTTATTTGCCATAATGATCAGGTGGATAAACAGTAATTAACAGAGTAATGGAAAAAAGATGGCTGCTCTAAACTCAAAGATATATGAAATCAAGATGACAGTTCCGCTAAGAATAAGTGACTTCAACATATTTCGATTTTCTGTGATTCCACGCTAAGACTCTACGAATTTCACTACGGAATATGCTTACCCTATTCTCAGTTCACCTAATCCAACATTTGGCGCACTTTGCTCGAAAAAAAACCTCAGGATGCCAGATTTTCAAAATATTGCTCCTACAATTTTTTCTCCCGTTTAATGACCTATCGTCAACCAAATAAACCGATAAATGCTAAATATGGAAACTTGCAAAATTGTCTTGATTGTTTCTAACCGGTTCTCTAGCTCGTTATGAATGTTAGTCTTCTAGCTGATTACGAAAGTCGGTGCTCTATCTGATTATGCAGGTTAAACCCGTTGTTCATGAACTGAACATCCTGGTTCTTGTAACTTTCACATGAGCTTTTCCAAATGCGTCATGAGCGATATATGCAGCGGGTCATGAAAACAAATAACGCAATTCAGTTCAATCAAAGCTTCGCGCTAAAGCAATGTGAATCCTCAAGATTGCAATCCTTGCGGTCGTGCCTACCTTTGCGATCGTGAGTTGGCGAAAGAGCAGCAGATGCAGTTGCCATCGCAGTTTGCCGTAACAAAGCAGGTGTGTAAGAGACCGAGCGGGCATGTTGAGGTGACTGTGTTGGCACTGCCTGAGGCACTAGTGCGAGATGTGCAACTGTAGTGTGAAGACACAGCATCACATCGGTCACATAAGACTGCGTATCCTCATGCTGCTCGCCCACTGTTTCCACCAACCGTGACAGCACTCCCGGAATCCATGGAGATGGTGACTGAAAAGTATATCTACTATGGTTTCGTTGTATAAGGTTGTGTGCATAAAGTTGAAAGCGAGGAAGGGAGAACCTGAGGCCATGAACCTCCCTTCCCCTCCTTCCACCCACCCCCCCCCCCACCCCCCCCCACCACACAC